>CP092882.1:70394105-70413175 GCA_030710605.1 Cordylochernes scorpioides
TTATATGAGATGGAGGGGAAATAACGAAAAATGATTCCATTCTTCGACAACAGATGGCACAACGTGTCTGTTTGATAATTACTTGTGTTTGTCGTTGTTTTCTCAAGCAGTACGGCTTGCTGTCTATCTGTAGAGAAACTCTGCAGATCTTATTTAAGAAAGTCTACACGAGGGTCACGTACTCTCTTCTGTACGTGTGAATATTTAAATCCTTTGTACGGACGGCTGGACGCCTACAGCGAGTTTTAGTGAGGGGTGGTCCCTCCGTTCCCCCTTGCAATGGTTTCAGCATAATGAAAGAACATCGGCAGAGCTGACTGCTAGAGGGCGCGTTCCCAAGTGGCGGATAGAGTAACGACCTTCAGAAACAAGCAGAATAACTCTGACGAATAAGCAGTCACAGATCAACAGCAGCAATGTTAGAAAGAGGAGAAAGACCTCTTTAAAAATCCTGAGTTTAACTGACTTGGTTGATAGACCTCAGTAAGGGTCCCTCTCCAGGGATACGGAGGCCTGAGTCTGTACTCATGTTAGAGTCGGCAGCAAAGGCTTCCATGTTAGAAATGACCTCAAATCAGACTTTCACCAAAGTGTGTCTGGAACATATGATCAACAAAAGAGCTTCACCCCTACAAAAATCTCGAGGAACATGGACTCATGGAATTTGTGTAATCTGTGACCAAGGGGATAAGAAACAACAACAACATAGACCATTTTTCCAACCAAAAGGCTGTATATTTCGATCATTGTTCGAGGAGAACTTCAGTTTATGGGCCGTTCGAGTTTAGGTTGGCATGTGAATCCAGGATGCCGAAGCCCGCCATCGGAAGGCCACGATGCTCCTCGGGGGCGAGTGGTGTCGCGGGGAAGACAATCGAAAGATAAGACGGCCGGATAAGATCGGCAAGAGTGAGATAGGAAGATGCTGTCGGCGTGTCTAGTGGCTGCGGTGTTGGTGGCAGGGACGTGGGCCGCGGGGCCTTGTGAGCAGGAGAACGCCTGCTACTGCGATCTGCTGGGGGTGGAGGGGGTCGTCAACCTCACGTCTGTGGCCGGGCTGGATGGTCCGAGGTGAGTCTGTGGGCAACTCTCTGTCTGGAGTGGCAGCTAGAACCTTGAGATGGTCATTTCTTGGTCTTTCCTGGTGGCAGCAAGACCTTAGTCTAACCTTGGAATGGTCATTTCCTGAAGTCCTTCCTAGCATCAGCTAGAACCTTGAGATGTGCATTTCCTGAAGTCATTCCTGGCATCAGCTAGAACCTTGGAATGGTCATTTCCTGAAGTCCTTCCAGGCATCAGCTAGAAACTTGGGCATTTCCTGAAGTCCTTCCAGGCATCAGCTAGAACCTTGAGATGGGCATTTCCTGAAATCCTTCTTGTTTGTGGCGGCAGCTAGAACCTTGGAATGGTCATTTCCTGAAGTCCTTCCAGGCATCAGCTAGAACCTTGGAATGGTTATTTCCTGAAGTCATTCCTGACTGTGACGGCAGCTATAACCTTGAGATGGTCATTTCCTGAAGTCCTTCCTTGCTTCAGCTAGAACCTTGAGATGGTCATTTCCTGAAGTCCTTCCTTGCATCAGCTAGAACCTTGAGATGGTCATTTCCTGAAGTCCTTCCTTGCATCAGCTAGAACCTTGAGATGAGCATTTCCTGAAGTCCTTCCTAGCATCAGATAGAACCTTGGGATGGGCATTTCCTGAAGTCCTTCCTAGCATCAGCTAGAACATTGGTATGGTGTTTTCTTGGTCTTTACTGGTGGCATCTAGAACCTTAGAATAGACATTTCTGGAAAATGCGCCCATACTAAAATGTTTTGCAATGCGTTCCAACAAATGCACAAACGAGGCCACGAGTGGAATGTGTTTTGAGACCTGTTAATATCTGTATGATGCTTAAAAATTCGATTGCTAGATGTTAACTTTCTTTAAACTACGAAATGGTAAAGAATGTCGCCCTGGACCAAGGTATTGAAAAATTACGACATATATTGACTATAGTAGGAAGTAGTTTGAAAGATTGTGTAGAAAATATAAATTCACTTCTCAGTACTTTCCTATCTTCCTTCCCAGTTATACTTTACAAACTTCAAACATTTAAGGATATATCTCATTTTTGATAAGAAGATACCAAAGATAAAAACGACGAGAGTTTCCTTATTAGAGAAATTCGTCACTTTTACCTTTTGTCTTTTCCTAGCAATGATCTTTGGCGATCCTCCTGTTGTAGTTTGGATTCTTCATTTTACTTTGCATTGTAAGAATGCTCATTATTAGAGCTATTGTAACCCCATTCTAAGAACAGATTGGTGAGTTTGAGACACATTTTTGATAGCCTCATATTTAACAATAACCAAAATAGATAAAATTTTAACGCCTTGCTAAATGTTTTAATTTTTGTTTGCTCCTGACGAGGACAACAGATTTTTGTCGAAACGTCGAGGTAATAAAAAGATTTACTGGCCGAAGTATCTTTATTTTCAAGAAATATGGATGCTGCCCAGGCAGCCTTTATCTTTACGACAAAATAGATAAAGGTTATGTTCGGACAGCGCTGTCATTAAGGTGCTGTGACTCCACATTCCAGAAAAAGTCCAGTAGCTAGAGGTATTTTCCTTTCTCTTTGTGATGGTTGAATATCATATTAAGAAGCATAAACATAGAAATTGTTGATGTTATTGAGAATTATTGGAATAGTATCGTATCGAAGTTGTTATTTCCTTCGGATATGAGGGAGAATTCGAATAGAAAACTGGTGTTTGAATTCATTCTATATCACTATCAAAATACACACACACACACAAAAACCTTTATTAAGACACATAGGTCTTACAGAGGATTCTCCTTGGGGTTACAAGACGGAGAAACCCATGAAAGTGGGAAATATATAAAAGGGTAAAAATGGAGAAAGATTATATACACATGGTAAATATATACAGATTATTATTTGAATAATCCTATGGAAAATAAGAATATGGATTTGGATTTTTTTTTTTTTAAATATGGATGGAAGAAGTGGAGAGCGAAGAGAGGAAAGAAAACAGGTATTTACATATGGAGCATGCATATAATGGAACAAGTCAATTTAAGCTCTTCTGCTCACACAGCACAGGTGGACCATGGCTTTTTTCAAGAAATCTTTAAGAGATTTTCCAGGAAAATCCGAGTGTTCAGAGATGTAAGTATCACTATCAATATATTTGATGCTAAGGTCATAATCAAAATGACTTTTTAATGGAATATGTGCATCTCTTGGTACATGAATCCTTCCGCAAATTTCTGTTGTATCCGATGAATAGGTCTTATAGATGGAAGTATCTGCACAGCCACGAACACTAAATGGCTTGTGAAAAATAGTACAAATGTGATATTGTACTGGGATAAGGTGCATAATTATGAAAAAAAGGCATCTCCTTATCGTTCAACTGAAAGTTGCTGATGGCTTGCGCCATCTATCGGAATAAATATCAACTATTCTCGTTGATTTTTAATTATTCCAGAATTTTCCATAATAGTTGATATTTATTCCGATAGATGGCGCAAGCCATCAGCAACTTTCAGTTGAACGATAAGGAGATGCCTTTTTTCATAACTAAATGGCTTGTTTGTAGCGGCAAATCACTTCCGTGGGTGCATTTCCCATTCTACTCTGGATGTCTGTCTGGACCATCTACCTGAAATTCTCAAGGAATTCAGTACCATTTACAGATCTCTTGGTCATATCTTCCACCCTGGCTAAATGACCGTCCACAATGGATACTCCGAGAGATAAGAAGATGATGGGAACACGCGTCTCAAGTCTCCATATTTGAATTTGAATAAACGCCCTGTGTGCATATGCATTAGTTCTATTTCTACAAACGCAAACCGCCCTACTCTATGACCAGTAATTTCTATTTTAAAAAAGGAGGTTTCTCTTTTAGGGGGGCATGTATGTAATGTATGTGGAGAAGTAAGACTTTCCTTACAGAGGTTCTACTTTATCCTCTTGAACATCATGGCGCAGTTTGGAGAATCTTATGATAGTTATAGTGATATGTGATAGTAAAGGTATAGTTAGTTATCTATAAATATCACCAGTGTTGGATGTGCAATAATCTCTCTAGCACTACTGAATAGTTTTAAATAATCATATACACTCATGGACAAAACTTAAGGAAGTTGTACCTTTTACCATGTATTTCGGGATTCAGACAATAACTTTGAAAGATATTACAGTGACCTTTATTGAAGACACATGAGATAACCAAGTGTGTATACACTCATGGACAAAACTTAAGGAAGTTGTACCTTTATGCATGTATAATGGTATTCAGACAATAACTCTGAAAGATATCACAGTGACCTTTATTGAAGACTACACTCATGGACAAAACTTAAGGAAGTTGTACCTTTTACCATGTATATCGGGATTCAGATAATAACTCTGAAAGATATTACAGTGACCTTTTTTGAAGACACACGAGATAACCAAGTTTGAACAAAATTGCCTCTTTCTCCGTAAAAAAAAAAAAAAAACTCGACCGGAAACATCAAAATATGAAACTTCCTTACGTTTTGTCAATGAGTGTATTTTAGGATTGCTTTTGACTTAATTTGCTTGTATACTGATGAGGATGAAGGGTATTCGCCGAAATGTGAAAACATAGAATTTAATCTGTGGTTGAGGTATCCATCATCTTTTACAGACGTGTAGAGGCCTGGTAGGTTGAACAGACAAAACACTGATGAGCCAAGCCTCCACAGTTTCAGATCAATTTATATGAGATGGGGGAAAAAACGAAAAATGTTTCCATTCTTCGTAAAAAAAAAAAACATATCACCGGCGACATAAAAGATTTCCACTTTCTTAAGTTTTGTCCATGAGTGTAGTTTTGAGGTTACATTTGTGAGGAATTCTCCCTCCAAGTTGTTGGCAGATATCTCGGCGTGAGGAATGTGAGTCTATCAAAGCAAACAACGTTTGGTAACTTATCGTAGGGAGGTAAGCAGACGATTGTTCTATCTGTGAATATTTAGATTTATTTACTTTTGACTTTTTCCATGTGTATTATATATTATAGACACAAGGTAATAAGACCAAATCCAAATAAATAAATATGTTATGATGCACCAGCACGCCATCTGTTATCAAAATTCGAAACTATTATAGACGCGTATGATTCTTTTTTAAAAATAAACAATTTCAACTGTCCTTACTGCAATGGAAAAATTAATGGGAGGGCCTGGCCAGGTCCATAGTTTCGAATTTAAATAAATAAATGCCACACTATTTATTTATTTGGATTTGGTCTAATTACCTTGTACACCAATACCTCGCTTTGCGTCGTTTTGTTTTGCGTTTTTTTCGAAGTTGCGTCTCTGCTTAATTTTTACTGATTTTCACTGTGCGTCGTTAGATTTTCGAAGTTGCGTTGTTTTGGATTCGAGTCTTTAATTTTTTTTTCTAAAATATGGCAACACCTTTGTTTTTGATTGCGCCTTCACATATTTTCACTTTGCGTCATTTCAATTTGCGTCGTGTTTTTTTGGAACGTAACCCCGACACAAAGCGAGGTATGGGTGTATTTATAATCTATAATCCAAATTGTGCCTTAATTTATATTATAGAGTAAACATTAAAATAAAGAAGTTTTTTTTTTCATTCTCTAACTAACCTGTATATTTATAAGCTAGGTTATATCTAGAGATGTACAGTTGGGATCCCGGTACCTATACCAGGTAGACGCTGTATTGTTGGGATTCCAATTGGCGGAATCCTGTGTACCTACATCCTAAAATACAGCATCTATCAGAGTGAGTCTTCCACGGTCTCTTCAGGCATGACAGAAGACGCTGAAAAAAAGGTAAAATAAGAACCAAGCAGAGGTAAACTAAAAATTGAATGCCAGGACAGGCATAAAAAGAAAAGCCCAATAAGGTGAAGATACAATTGAATGAAAAAAAAATCCATAAAAATACTGCAAAAAAAAGAAACCCAGACACAAAAGTGGATTTAAATTCAAATGGAAAACTAAAACAAATTAAGCAATGAACTATTGATTATACAAATACACTGGTTTCTTTTCCGTTAATATAATTGGAAACTAGAGAATAATAAATAAAAAAGCTTCCGAGAGTTTCTTGCTTTAACTCATATTTTATTCTCAATCTTTTGGGTTTTACAAACCCTTAAATCAATACATCATATACTCCAAGAGTCTGTTAAACACTAAAGCTTGATATGAATTTAATAGAAATACAGACCGGTCACTAATTAAAATATACAAGTATCAGAGTCATAATCAACAATCAATCAACAATTCTGTCACCGTTTGCTTTTGTGAATGGAATAAATACACAAATATGGCCATTTTTTATAAGCATTTGACAGGTTCTGGGCAAAAATAGTTGTTTTTTTAGTCAGAAAATGATGATGACAATATTGCTGTATCATGTTTGATTATCAGATACAAAATTATTTCGGGAAAAATTCCAAAAAGCTGAGATCACGGATGAAGCCAGTTCATTTTTAGTGTGCAGGAACAAAATTCATTCATTCGAGCAGAAGACACAAAGCCAGATCATCTCTTTATAAAAATATCGCTTCTCAGACACAAAGTTTGGAGCGGGACGTTTCACAAGAATGACATCCACGGCGCCAATTTATAATTGTAACGAATAGTATTTGAATAAAAGCATTTAATCGGGTAAAACCCGGGCGATGTCCGGGTCATTCGGCTAGTTTAACATAACACAAACGAAATGCCACTACAAAAACATTAAGAGCAAATTCCAACGGTTACTCTTAGAATCCCTCGTTTCCAATGAATATAACAGCATAAACAGGAAAATAGATTTACCATCACAATACCGATATCTCAGAAGAAATCAATAGATCAATTTTATAGGTTCTGGATGCCCTAAAAATTAAAATAAACATATTCCATAAAATAGTTAAATTACAAACCCATTTAAAATTTTCAGTTATTAAAAAAAAAAATCAGTTATAAATATCCACGCTGAGCGCGTTTGTTTTTGTAAATATTTCTGGTGGGATAAAGTCAATATTATAGTAAGCCCGTTGAAGAGCGATTAACGCTTGAAAGCTAGCGTTTTTTTTTAAATAAAAAAGATACTCATTGTGAGAATATATTAGTAATTTTAATAAAATAAAAAGTAATAACCATCCTTTGAATCTGTTTTATTTATCATTCTAAATATTACAGAGGGTTTCACTTTTCAGAATAATTGGTAATTAAACAATGTTTCGCCCACCAGTACAAAGATTACATTCTATATACAGTTAAACCTGTGTATAGGGCCCCCTCTTGGGACTCACCAAAATAGGGTGCTATAGAGAGGGGATGCTATAGACAGGTCACTTTTAATGTAAATCGCATCGTACTACGTATTTAAAATCGGGCGCTATAGAGAGGGGGTGCTATAGACAGGTCACTTTTAATGTAAATCGCATCGTACTACGTACATCTCTGCATAACCTGGTTTATAAACATCTCTCTATAGATGGATATCAGCAGACCAGACATACAAGAAACTTCTGATAAATAACGAAAACAAATCTGCATTGTGTGTTATTTTTTCACAAATTCAACATCACATGTGCAGCCTTCTACGTAACAATTCGAAAAGTTACCAAAGTTGAACCTTTTTTGACCATCTTATCTGTAAGGCTATAAAAAGTTGATTGATAAACCAGTGGACAATCCAACCTTTAAAAATGCTACAAATGTCTGAACACTTTGTGAATATAGGTAGATGTCTTCGAAATAATGGATTCATAAATCATTGCGGATGATGAGATAAATCATGAGTACATGATATTCATGTTCCCCAAAAAGGAACTATAAGGTTTCCCAAAAGTTCTTGTTTTTCCTATTACTTTGCGAATGATATTAATACGGCGAATATATAATAATGCATAATACAATTACTTTATACATAATACAAAGACATTATACATAACGGCGAATAATATTATTACGGCGAATATATAATAATACATAATACAATTACTTTATACATAATACAAAAACATTATACATAACGGCGAATAATATTATTACGGCGAATACATAATAATACATAATACAAATACTTTATACATAATACAAAGACCGTGCGGCCACGCGTCGCGCGAGCTCCGCGTATTTCGCTACTGGCGAGTGATGTATCAGCCGTAACCATGCCGAATTCGGCATCACCAAGGAGCCCAGGACCTGCTGGACAAGAGCCTGGAAGGCCCAGCATCCTATCTCCAACCGGTGGCAAGAATTCGCTGAAAGACGAATTACATCGGGAAATCTCTAGAGAGAATTCTGCAAATAAAGATTATGCAAATCCGCCGACAGGCGTTGGAAATGCAAATCTGGCCGTCGCGCGCGGTGACGTCACGTCCGGCTTGCAGCCGGCTACGTCATCCAATGGTGCTGCCCGTGCCCTGAGAAACTGGGCGGACTGCCCTGAAGATCAAGGCCCTGGAGCGGACGACGACTTTACCGTCGTGAGGACCAAAAAGAGGCGCCGCGAATCTGCGAACTCGCCTACAGCGGCTGCACCATCCTCCAACATCGGAGGTGCAAGAACCAGTCGCCGGCCGCAATCTTCGGCAGGATCTGTGCCCCAGGCACAGGAAGTAAGAACAACCAGGGCCCACATCACAGAGGCCCGGGCGCGGCAGGCATCCTCTTCTGAGGACCACTGTGTGTACCTGGAGCACGGCCCCGAGCTACAGCCCTTCCACTACCTGAGGGCGCTGGACAGGATGCTCGGAGGAACCGCCGGAGTCATCCAAGTCTCCAAGGTGAACGGCCACCAACTCCTGGGACTGGCGAACAGAGGCCTGGCCGAGCGCCTCATAAACGAGGGCCTCGAGGTTGAGGGCACACTCCTCAGGGCCTTTCCTTTCCGCAAAAGAGCGGAAAGGATAACTGTGGGCAACCTCCCCTTCTTCGTGGAGGACTCCGCCATCATCAGCGCCCTAAAACCTTATGGGCGCGTAACATCAATTGCGCCCAAACTGATGAAGGCCGGCCCATACACCTACAACGACGGCCGCCGCGAGGCATTCATTGTACTCCGCGAGGGAATGACAACTGAGAGGCTCCCCACCCGCCTTGAGATCCCTATTAAAGGCGAGGCCTGGCCCGCTTATTTGTCCTCGGGCATCAAGTGCTCCAGGTGCCACGGCCAAGGACATCGCAGGGCCAACTGCCCCCTGCTTGCAGGGCGAACCAACGCTCCTAGACCGGCTACACCTACCTCTCCCACCAGCGTCCCACCAGTGACCGCGCCTGGGCTGCCTCAGCAGCCATCTGCCCATCCTCCACCTCCGGCGTCCTCCAGTCCAGCCATGGAGACCCCCAGCGCTTCTCCTGCGGCCCGGGCTGTGACCCCATCTGCAGCACCTCGGCCATCTACACCAGTGGCCCCAGCCGTACCTGTGGAGATGGCGCCTCCTGCCCCTCCACCTGTGACCCCTGCTCCGTCCTTGCGGGCTCCTGGGGGTTCCGTGAGCCCCCAATCAACGAAGTCGGGACCCCCCGCTCAGGACATTGAAATGACCGCCATCGAGGAGTCCTCCGCTTCCTCTACATCATCGAGCAGGACATCCATGAGAGATGACCTCGTGGCGTTCATCCGAAGAAGCCCCACCGTGTCCTTTACTGGGACGGACGCTCTTGGTCTTGGGCGCGAGGAGGTCTTGGACCTCCTCTCCTCGAGGACCAAGGCCCAAAGAAAGCGCTGGCTCCTGACACCTCCGCAGACCGATGCTCTTGCCGGTCTGATTAAACAAATCCTTGGCCTGAAGCCCGCAGGCAATACCAATGTATACAAAATCTTACACCAGGTCAAATCCGAATTGAAAAAAGGACCGGCGGCAGTGCCTCCAACACCCCCACTGCCTGCGCCTTGGCCTGCCGAGCCAGTACCACCCGCTCCCCAAGAGAGGGAGTCGACGCCGGCCATGGCCACACGTTGCGATGAATTGCGGCTTTTAACCATCCAATTGATGAAGGAACTCAACCTCTGGCCACAACTGGACTCTCTATACCCTGACCTCGTGGAAGCGGTGCTATACCCTGAGGATAGGAAGGGCTTCCTCAGGAGACTTTTCCCGGAGGACAGGAAAGCCATCATCCAAATCCTGGACAAGCTTTCCGAGCACACTCGGGACTTACACTCCCTTACTCTCAGGGACCTATCTGAGCTTAGGGCCGCCTTGCCGTCCGACCTCCTGCTGAAATAATTGTTAAATAATTGTAAATTTCTAAGCTTTCTCTCCGGAGTGTACTGATTGACTGTGAAGTCAATAAAATCTGTTTAATTGGTTACATAATACAAAGACATTATACATAACGGCGAATAATATTATTACGGCGAATATATAATAATACATAATACAATTACTTTATACATAATACAAAGACATTATACATAACGGCGAATAATATTATTACGGCGAATATATAATAATACATAATACAATTACTTTATACATAATACAAAGACATTATACATAACGGCGAATAATATTATTACGGCGAATATATAATAATACATAATACAATTACTTTATACATTATACATAATACAAAGACCGTGCGGCCACGCGTCGCGCGAGCTCCGCGTTTTTCGCCTCTGGCGAGTGTATGGATCCCGGCGGTACGCCGAATATGATACGGGCGGAAAGCCCATCGAAAGCTGAAAAGAAGCCTGTAAGGCTCGGCTTTCAAGCTCAACCATGTGCTGATTTATCAGCGAAAGAAAACATACAGAAGAACATTTCAATTTCTTCAGACGAATTTCAAAAATATGTAAATCCGCCCGCCGGCGGACAACATGCAAATCCGGCCGCGCCGACCAACTTTGATACTGCTTCGTTTTCCGAGGCCGCTGCCCAAGCCAATAGAAGCTGGGCAGATTTAGCGGAGGACAACAATCCTGAACACGAGGACAACTACACCACTGTCCAAAGAAAGAAAAGACGCCGTGGCTCGGCGGAATCACCTGCGGCGGCTGCACCTTCCTCTAACATCAGAGGCGCAGGAGTCATTCGCCGGCCACGATCATCCACGGGATGGGCACCGCGGGCGGAGGAAATTCGGACCACCCGAGCGCACATCGCGGAGGCCAGGGCGCGGCAAGCGTCTTCCACCGAGGACCACTGCGTTTACGTAGAGCGCAGCCCTGAACTGGAGCCCTTTCACTACATGAGGGCCATTGAAAGGATGTTTGGGAGCACCAGGGAGGTCTTCCAGGTGACCAAAATGAACGGCCACTTCCTGGTGGGACTGGCAAACAGAGGCATGGCCGAGCGCCTCGTCAACGAGGGCCTCGAGGTGGAGGGAACTCTCCACAGGGCCTTCCCATTCCGCAAGAGGGCGGAGAGAATTACGGTGGGCAACCTCCCCTTCTTCGTGGGGGATGCAACCGTCATCAGCGCCCTTTCAGCTTTCGGGCGTGTAACATCTATCGCCCCCAAGCTGATGAAGGCTGGCCCGTACATCTATAACGACGGCCGCCGAGAAGCGTTTATCATCCTCCGCGAAGGAATGACCATCGAGGGACTGCCCACCCGTCTCAACATCACCATCAAAGGCGAGGCCTGGCCCGCATACCTATCCTCCGGGATTAGGTGCTCCAGGTGCCGAGGCCAAGGACATCGCCGGGCCAACTGCCCCCTGCTTGCAGGGCGAACCAACGCTCCTGGACCGGCCACACCTACCTCTCCCACCAGCGTCCCACCAGTGACCGCGCCTGGGCTGCCTCAGCAGCCATCTGCTCACCCTACACCTCCGGCGTCCTCCAGTCCAGCCATGGAGATCCCCAGCGCTTCTCCTGCGGCCCGGGCTGTGACCTCATCTGCAGCACCTCGGCCATCTACACCAGTGGCCCCAGCCGTACCTGTGGAGATGGCGCCTCCTGCACCTCCACCTGTGACCCTTGCTCCGTCCTTGCGGGCTCCTGGGGGTTCCGTGAGCCCCCAATCAACGAAGTCGGGACCCCCCGCTCAGGACATTGAAATGACCGCCATCGAGGAGTCCTCCGCTTCCTCTACATCATCGAGCAGGACATCCATGAGAGATGACCTCGTGGCGTTCATCCGGAGAAGCCCCACCGTGTCCTTTACTGGGACGGACGCTCTTGGTCTTGGGCGCGAGGAGGTCTTGGACCTCCTCTCCTCGAGGACCAAGGCCCAAAGAAAACGCTCGCTACTGACACCTCCGCAGACCGATGCTCTTGCCGGTCTGATTAAACAAATCCTTGGCCTGAAGCCCGCAGGCAATACCAATGTATATAAGATCTTACACCAGGTCAATTCCGAATTGAAAAAAGGACCGGCGGCAGTGCCTCCAACACCCTCACTGCCTGCGCCTCAGCCTGCCGGGCCAACACCACCCGCCCACGGAGTAGAGACTAAACCGGCCATGGCGACACCTCCGCCTCCACTGCCTACCCCGATGGTGGAGGAACATGTAGACCACGAGGACTTGATGGAGGACCTATTTGAGGAGTTGAACTCAGACACGGAATTAAAACCTTTACTCGACTCAGGATACAGCACGTACGACCTCGTCTCTGCAATCCTACACAGAAACGAGAGGGCGCTTCTCATTGCGCAACTCTCGCCTAGCCAAAAGATCATCTTTGCTGGCTTCATTGACATCGTCATCTGGCGCGCCCAGCACTGCGATAACCATATTCGCCAAAGATTGGCCAACTTCAGGAAGGCCCTAAACTCCTGACGGGACCCAGGCGTCCCCTCGGTGTGAGCTCCACCAACTAATGTAAATAGTCACTTTCCTATTAACTCTTCGGAGTGAAATATTGACCAATAGTCAATAAAGTGGTTTTAATTGTCAATTGTCAATTACTTTATACATAATACAAAGACATTATACATAACGGCGAATAATATTATTACGACGAATATATAATAATACATAATACAATTACTTTATACATAATACAAAGACCGTGCGGCCACGCGTCGCGCGAGCTCCGCGTATTTCGCCTCTGGCGGATGTATGAGTTCCGGCAATACGCCGAGTTTGGCACGGGCTGAAAGCCCTTCAAAAGCCGAGGAAAAGCCTGTAAGGCTCGGCTCAAAAGCACAGCCCAGTGCGGAATTACCAGCGAAAAACGCTTTGAAGTTAGATTCTTCAATGAAATCAACGAAGAATCAAAGATATGCAAATCCGGCTACCGGCGGCAAGGATGCAAATCCGGCCGCGCCGACCGACTTTGCCGCTGCTTCATCCTCTGAGGCTGCTGCCCAAGCCCATAGAAACTGGGCAGAATTAACGGAGGATAGCAACTCCGAATATGAGGGCAACTTCACCGTTGTCCAGAAAAGAAAGAGACATCGCGACTCGGCGAATTCGTCTCCAGCGGCCGCACCTTCCTCCAATTTAGGAGATGCCAGAACTAACCGCCGTCCGCAGTCTTCGTCAAGATGGGCGCCGCGCGCCCAAGAAGTCAGGACTACCCGAGCGCATATCGTGGAGGCCAGGGCGCGGCAGGCGTCCTCAACAGAAGACCACTGCGTCTATATAGAGCGCAGCCCTGAACTGGAGCCCTACCATTACATGAGGGCCATGGATCGAATGTTTGGGAGCACCAGGGAGGTCTTCCAAGTGACCAAGATGAACGGCCACTTCCTGGTGGGACTGGCAAACAGAGGCATGGCCGAGCGCCTTGTCAACGAAGGCCTCGAGGTGGAGGGGACACTCCACAGGGCCTTCCCGTTCCGCAAGAGGGCGGAGCGAATAACGGTGGGCAACCTCCCCTTCTTCGTGGGGGATGCAGCCGTCATCAGCGCCCTTACACCTCTTGGGCGAGTTACATCCATCGCCCCCAAGCTGATGAAAGCGGGCCCATACACCTACAACGACGGCCGCCGAGAGGCGTTCATCATCCTCCGCGAAGGAATGACCATCGAGGGACTGCCCACCCGTCTCAACATCACCATCAAAGGCGAGGCCTGGCCCGCATACCTATCCTCCGGGATTAGGTGCTCCAGGTGCCGAGGCCAAGGACATCGCCGGGCCAACTGCCCCCTGCTTGCAGGGCGAACCACCGCTCCTGGACCGGCCACACCAACCTCTCCCACCAGCATCCCACCAGTGACCGCGCCTGGGCTGCCTCAGCAGCCATCTGCCCATCCTCCACCTCCGGCGTCCCCCAGTCCAGCCATAGAGACCCCCAGCGCTTCTCCTGCGGCCCGGGCTGTGACCCCATCTGCAGCACCTCGGCCATCTACACCAGTGGCCCCAGCCGTACCTATGGAGATGGCGCCTCCTGCCCCTCCACCTGTGACCCCTGCTCCGTCCTTGCGGGCTCCTGGGGGTTCCGTCAGCCCCCAATCAACGAAGTCGGGACCCCCCGCTCAGGACATTGAAATGACCGCCATCGAGGAGTCCTCCGCTTCCTCTACATCATCGAGCAGGACATCCATGAGAGATGACCTCGTGGCGTTCATCCGGAGAAGCCCCACCGTGTCCTTTACTGGGACGGACGCTCTTGGTCTTGGGCGGGAGGAGGTCTTGGACCTCCTCTCCTCGAGGACCAAGGCCCAAAGAAAACGCTGGCTCCTGACACCTCCGCAGACCGATGCTCTTGCCGGTCTGATTAAACAAATCCTTGGCCTGAAGCCCGCAGGCAATACCAATGTTTATAAAATCTTACACCAGGTCAAATCCGAATTGAAAAAAGGACCGGCGGCAGTGCCTCCAACACCCCCACTGCCTGCGCCTTGGCCTGCCGAGCCAGCACCACCCGCTCCCCAAGAGAGGGAGTCGACGCCGGCCATGGCCACACGTTGCGATGAATTGCGGCCTTTAACCATCCAATTGATGAAGGAACTCAACCTCTGGCCACAACTGGACTCTCTATACCCTGACCTCGTGGAAGCGGTGCTTTGCCCTGAGGATAGGAAGGGCTTCCTCAGGAGACTTTTCCCGGAGGACAGGAAAGCCATCATCCAAATCCTGGACAAGCTTTCCGAGCACACTCGGGACTTACACTCCCTTACTCTCAGGGACCTATCTGAGCTTAGGGCCGCCTTGCCGTCCGACCTCCTGTTGAAATAATTGTTAAATAATTGTAAATTTCTAAGCTTTCTCTCCGGAGTGTACTGATTGACTGTGAAGTCAATAAAATCTGTTTAATTGGATTGGATACATAATACAAAGACCGTGCGGCCACGCGTCGCGCGAGCTCCGCGTTTTTCGCCTCTGGCGAGTGTATGGATCCCGGCGTTACGCCGAGTATGATACGGGCGGAAAGTCCATCGAAAGCTGGAAAGAAGCCTGTAAGGCTCGGCTTTCAAGCTCAACCATGTGCTGATTTATCAGCGAAAGAAAACATACAGAAGAAAATTTCAATTTCTTCAGACGAATTTCAAAAATATGTAAATCCGCCCGCCGGCGGACAACATGCAAATCCGGCCGCGCCGACCAACTTTGATACTGCTTCGTTTTCCGAGGCCGCTGCCCAAGCCAATAGAAGCTGGGCAGATTTAGCAGAGGACAACAATCCTGAACACGAGGACAACTACACCACTGTCCAAAGAAAGAAAAGACGCCGTGGCTCGGCGGAATCACCTGCGGCGGCTGCACCTTCCTCTAACATCAGAGGCCAAGGAGCCATTCGCCGGCCACGATCATCCACGGGATGGGCACCGCGGGCGGAGGAAATTCGGACCACCCGAGCGCACATCGCGGAGGCCAGGGCGCGGCAAGCGTCTTCCACCGAGGACCACTGCGTTTACGTAGAGCGCAGCCCTGAACTGGAGCCCTTTCACTACATGAGGGCCATTGAAAGGATGTTTGGGAGCACCAGGGAGGTCTTCCAGGTGACCAAAATGAACGGCCACTTCCTGGTGGGACTGGCAAACAGAGGCATGGCCGAGCGCCTCGTCAACGAGGGCCTCGAGGTGGAGGGAACTCTCCACAGGGCCTTCCCATTCCGCAAGAGGGCGGAGAGAATTACGGTGGGCAACCTCCCCTTCTTCGTGGGGGATGCAACCGTCATCAGCGCCCTTTCAGCTTTCGGGCGTGTAACATCTATCGCCCCCAAGCTGATGAAGGCTGGCCCGTACATCTATAACGACGGCCGCCGAGAAGCGTTTATCATCCTCCGCGAAGGAATGACCATCGAGGGACTGCCCACCCGTCTCAACATCACCATCAAAGGCGAGGCCTGGCCCGCATACCTATCCTCCGGGATTAGGTGCTCCAGGTGCCGAGGCCAAGGACATCGCCGGGCCAACTGCCCCCTGCTTGCAGGGCGAACCAACGCTCCTGGACCGGCCACACCTACCTCTCCCACCAGCGTCCCTTCAGCGACTGCGCCTGGCCTGCCTCAGCAGCCATCCGCCCAGCCTCCACCTTCGGCGTCTCCCAGTCCAACCATGGAGCTCTCCAACGTGCCTCCCGCGAGCCGTGCCGCGCTACTTCCACCTGCTGCACCCCGGCCACCACCACTAGCGCCTTTGGCCTTACCTGTGGAGGACGCGTCTCCTGCCCCTCCACCTGTGATACCAGCTCCGTCCTTGCGGGCTCCTGGGGGTTCCGTGAGCCTCCAATCAACGAAGTCGGGACCCCCCGCTCAGGACATTGAAATGAACGTCATCGAGGAGTCCTCCGCCTCCTCTACATCATCGAGCAGGACATCCATGAGAGATGACCTCGTGGCGTTCATCCAGAGAAGCCCCACCGTGTCCTTTACTGGGACGGACGCTCTTGGTCTCGGGCGGGAGGAGGTCTTGGACCTCCTCTCCTCGAGGACCAAGGCCCAAAGAAAACGCTGGCTCCTGACACCTCCGCAGACCGATGCTCTTGCCGGTCTGATTAAACAAATCCTTGGCCTGAAGCCCGCAGGCAATACCAATGTATACAAGATCTTGCACCAGGTCAAATCCGAATTGAAAAAAGGACCGGCGGCAGTGCCTCCAACACCCCCACTGCCTGCGCCTTGGCCTGCCGAGCCAGCACCACCCGCTCCCCAAGAGAGGGAGTCGACGCCGGCCATGGCCACACGTTGCGATGAATTGCGGCTTTTAACCATCCAATTGATGAAGGAACTCAACCTCTGGCCACAATTGGACACTCTATACCCTGACCTCGTGGAAGCGGTGCTATGCCCTGAGGATAGGAAGGGCTTCCTCAGGAGACTTTTCCCGGAGGACAGGAAAGCCATCATCCAAATCCTGGACAAGCTTTCCGAGCACACTCGGGACTTACACTCCCTTACTCTCAGGGACCTATCTGAGCTTAGGGCCGCCTTGCCGTCCGACCTCCTGTTGAAATAATTGTAAAATAATTGTAAATATTTAAGCTTTCTCTCCGGAGTGTACTAATTGACTGTGCAGTCAATAAAATCTGTTTAATTGGTATTGGTACATAATACAAAGACATTATACATAACGGCGAATATTATTGGTATTTCAATTTTTTGTAAGTGTTTGGGACGAACTTTTGGGACGACCTCGGATCATTAAAATGCATTAAAACAATATATTTTGTTTGCATCTCAGTACAAAATGTATTGTTGGTAATGAAGAATGAGCCACAATGACAATTTGTTGTGCCGCTGATGAAACTATTGTAAATAATTGTAATTTTTTTTCCCCCCCACTGACTTGAGTGTACCATTGACTGAATGGTCAATAAAATCTGTTTCATTGTCATTGTCACAATGACAATTTGACCGATTTCATGATTTCAATCATAGGATATTATGAAATCAAGGCTATCCATTGAATGTTGGGAGGTTACTAGGTCTAACAAGGGAGCCTGGAGCCGTCGTACGGGTGGATGTTCTGCCGAGAGCGCACCGTCTGACCCGGGCATCCTTAGAAGTTGAACACGACAACAACTCATACACACGCGCTATACATAGTTTTAATTTCAAATAACAGATATCACGCTAATATATCATTTATAATGTCTCAAGCTCGAAAATCATATTTGGTTCATATCCCGTAAAAACACTATTCTCTCTTAAAAAAACAATAGAAAAAAAAATATATATAAGTGGGTCAGGTGTTGATATCTCTCTATATATAAAAATGAATGTTTGTCTGTTTGTCTGTATGTCCGGTATACAAATTCGCAGTAGTTCACTAATTCAAACCAAAATTTCCATACATAGGTAAAAAAAATACGGGAAAGACGATAGGCTATTTTAAAAAATATATAAATCAATTATTAAAACTATATATTTTTAGTCAGAAAATGATGATGACGATATTGCTGTATCATGTTTGATTAACAGATACAAAATTATATCGGGAAAAATTCCAAAAAGCAGAGACCACGGGTGAAACCAGTTTATTATTTTGTACGCAGGAACAAAATTCTAACAGAAAAATATTCATTCGAGCAGAAAACAAAAGCCAGATCATCTTTCTATAAAAACATCGCTTCTCAGACACAAAGTTTGGAGCGGGACGTTTCACAAGAGTGACATCCACGGCGCCAATTTATAATTGTAACGAATAGTATTTGAATAAAAACATTTAATCGGGTAAAACCCGGGCGTTGCCCGGGTCATTCGGCTAGTTAAAAATAAAGAAGGCATTTCCTGACCACGACCACCTGTGCTTTTTAGATGGCAGAGCGCCATCTAGTGTAGCAAAAATAAACTAAAATTAAACTACTCCACGCTGACGAGCGCCAACAGCGCGAAACGCGTTCGTGGATGGCTTTTGTTGATTTATCAAGAAATTGGGTTGGCCAAATATCACGGAGCAAGTTAAATAAATGTTTAGTTTATTTTTGCTCCACTAGATGGCGCTCTGCCATCTAAAAAGCACATGTGCTCGTGGTCAGGAAATGCCTTCTTTATTTTTAATATTCTCTCTATCTTTATAATGCCTTGCTATGCAAATCTGCCAATAATAAAATAGTGAGTACTGGGATGTGCAGGTTCGTCCTGGTGGATAATAATACTTGGCAGTATTCCTATAATCCATGTCTGCCGTTTACTCTGGGTGGGAGGTGCATCGATGTGGCGGTGAGTCATGGATCCCTAGCAAGACACAGTTACTGTACACTTTCCTTTC
>CP092882.1:70419805-70435973 GCA_030710605.1 Cordylochernes scorpioides
ATCAACCTTGAATTAGTCAGCTGAGAGCGTGAATTTTGGGCCGTTCGAATATTGAGTCAATTTCTATGATCAAATGTTTTTGTAGTTTTCTAATTATTCTTTTGTTTCCATTAAAATTGAATCTTTGTTTGTTTAGATTATATTTACATACATTGCTACCCATTACAGTATTGGTGTCCTACAACATACTCTCATGGCTGCCTGACTATGTTTGTTCATTTAGATTGTATTCTCTTCCTATTACAAGGTTAGCATCCTTCAATTTGCTTTCATAGCTCTGCAAAACTATCTTTGTTCATTAAGATTGTATTCTCTCCCCATTACAAGGTTAGCATCCTTCAATTTGCTTCCATAGCTCTGCAAAACTATTTTTGTTCATTAAGATTTTATTTACCTTTGCCCTCTACCCATTAAAGGATTAGCAGCTTCCAATTTGCAAGATTATTTATATTAATTTAGAATGCATTTGCATATTTTCAAAAAATTTTGTTTTTCAAACTGAAATAATGTAATATATTTTTCTTTAAATAGATAATAAGTATTTAAATTATGTATATCAAGCATGTCAAACTCAAATCCTAACACGGGCCAAATAAAAAAGTAATAATATTATGTGGGCCGCAAAAAAAGAAAACAAGTAATTACATTTTTATAGTAACATTTATGTAGGTTTATTTTAAAAAATACTAATAAGAAAAAAGAAAGTAAAGTTAATATTTTCTCCCTGATATTTGGCATCTCTTTTCTGCTACCATCTTTCCTACTTCGGGGGAAATCTTGTTCGCAGTGATTAATTTTAAAACTGACCCAAGGTGAACGTCAGTAATTCTCGATCTGATTGGAGACTTATTTCCTTTCATAAGTGAAAATAACTGCTCGCACCGATAATAAAAATTAGGCTACAAATTTTTATTATTATTTTTTTAAATTTATAAAAAAAAATTATTAAAATATATTGACTGGTGGGGGCCGCAAATTTATTCGTTGTGGGCCCATGAGGCCCGCGGGCCGCGAGTTTGACATGCCTGATGTATATAATAATGTGTATATAAAAAAAATTGTATTTATTATTAAAAATTTTAACGTGATAATCCTGTTGAAGGACTGACAAGTCCGAAGGCTTGAAAATAAAAAGTTGCAAAAGAAACTTAACCCTGGAAGCTTTATTTATTTTATAATATATCTTCTATCCATTACAGGATTAGCATCTTCCAATTTGTCAGACTATTTTTATTCATTTAGACTGTATTTGCATATATCCTCTATCCATTACAGGATTAGCATTCAACAATTTGCTTTCATGGCTCTGACAGACTCTTTTGTTCATTTAGAACGTATTCACACATGTCTTCTACCCATTACAAGGGAAGCACTCTCCAACCAACCAACCAGTTGCTGTCATGACTGTCCCCTCCCACCACAGGAGGGAGATAAGGGGAAATTGAGGTCAAATCCAGGGACCGTCATTACGGTGTGGTCAGAGCCCATCATCATCAAACTTTTCCATCACACGTGCGATGTAATGGCGAATGCTGACAATCCCCCCCCCCCCCCCCCCCCCCCCCCCCGAGGCCTAAATGCCAATCTTTGAAGCTTTGTAGTTCACGCCTACAGTTTCCTATAAAGACGGGTCATCTACACTCATGGACAAGTTATCTACACTCATGGACAAAACTTAAGGAAGTGGAAAGTCTTTGATGTCGCTAGTTATCTTTTTTTTTTTTTTTTTGTCACAGAGGCAATTTTGTTCACACCTTGTTATCTCGTGTGTCTTCAATAAAGGTCACTGTAATATCTTTCAGAGTTATTGTCTCAATCCCGATATACATGCTAAAATGGACAACTTCCTTAAGTTTTGTACATGAGTGTATATTGGTTATCTCGTGTGTCTCCAATAAAGGTCACTTTAATATCTTTCAGAGTTATTGTCTGAATCCCGATATACATGCTAAAATGGACAACTTCCTTAAGTTTTGTCCATGAGTGTATACATACTTGGTTATCTCGTGTGTCTTCAATAAAGGTCACTGTAATATCTTTCAGAGTTATTGTCTGAATCCCGATATACATGCTGAAAGGTACAACTTCCTTAAGTTTTGTCCATGAGTGTATACACACTTGGTTATCTCGTATGTTTTCAATAAAGGTCACTGTAATATATTTCAGAGTTATTGTCTGAATCCCGATATACATGGTAAAAGGTACAACTTCCTTAAGTTTGTCCATGAGTGTATACACACTCGGTTATCTCGCGTGTCTTCAATAAAGGGCACTGTAATATCTTTCATAGTTATTGTCTGTATCCAGATATACATGGTAAAAGGTACAACTTCTTTAAGTTTTGTCCATGAGTGGAAATAATTGTCTCCTTAGATATATAGAAAAAAGTCCAGGAACAACGGAGATATGTTTCTTATACTGTTCAGTACTGTAAAATAAGCCATTTAATCGTTATTCTCTTGTACTTTAACTACCTATTTTTTAACTCTTGGTTATTCTCGTTTTTATTAAGACACTAGCCGAATGACCCGGGCAACGCCCGTGTTTTACCCGATTGAATGTTTTTATTCAAATACTATTTGTTACAATTATAAATTGGCGCCTTAAATAAATGCATATATTAGTTAATAACTATAGCCTATGTGCTTTATCTGTCTATGTACTGTTGGCTTCCGTAGGCGTCTCATACTGGGAAAAAGAAAGAGAGGATTCCATTTAGTTATTAACTAATATATGCATTTATTTAAGGAGCGACCCGCTCCAACACAATAGTTACAAAAACGAAAAAGCGAGTGGGGGGGGGGGGGGGGGGCAAAGGTGGCGTGATCGTAGCCAACCAATAGGAGGGCGCCATTCCAAAAAAAAAGCAAACGGTGACAGAGTTGATTGGGAGATGAGGAATGACGCTCGTAACTGTATATAGAATATAGTTCAAAACTATTATAGACGCGTATGATTCTTTCAAAAAATAAACAATTTTATAGTCTTTGGTTCATCTATAAGTCTCTGAAAAGGAAAAGAAAACAAGAACTAAAAGTTATTTATATTCAATAATAATGTAGAAAAGATACGAACTAATTAAGACAATGAGTCTAATACAAAACAAAAACCTTTATTAAGACACTATTGTCTTACAAGGGGATTCCCCTAAAAGGTTATATATGTACATGAGTGAGGAGGAAAAGCATTTTAAAGGGGAGGGGGAGCAATCAGCCCATTGCCTGTGGAGTTGAGCACTTCTTCCCTCATTTTATCAATCGCCTTGAAAAATTTTAAATATTTATAAACAAATGTTTTATCCAGCAGGAGAATAGTAAACATTTTATGATGATTCAAATACATGGATCTATGGGATAAGAGAGACCAAAGAAAACAAAGTTGTAAGCATTAAAACAAAGGACAAAAAAGATATTTACATATGCTAATACCTACATAAGCCTTGCTTGCGCCACGCTGATAAGGACCATTAGCCTGAAACGCATACGTGTTTAGCTTTTCTTGATTAATCAAGAAACAGTATTTGTAGTCAATTCATAAATAAATATTTTAAAATTAATTGCCACCTATCGATATAATTTGTATTAATTATATTTAGCAATTTACTATTCCTTCAACATGATTATCATGGCTTGTACATATCACATGTACTAGGGATAATAATAAATATCCCGATAGAAATGGTAAACCAATGTATAAACACTAGTTTGACTTTCAAATAAATATGTCTTTATTATGACCTTACGTCTTATACATCATTCTTCTTCGGTTAAGAAGGATCCCCGATGCACCTAAACAACTAAAGTGGAGTGAACCCAGGAGAAGCTCTGAACTTCAGACAGCATCAAACAACACTAACAAGATTTAGAACAGGCCATCTCAAGCCATTGAAGAGATAGAAAATAATAACAAAATCTACCCCACTTGTCCAAAATGTAGCTTGGCACCTGAAGCTCCAGAACACATTTTGGCTTGTATTAGATATACTAAACAGGACCTTTGGGAGAGGTCGCTGCTTATCATAAAACAGCTCGATGAGAATGGACTCATGGAATTCGTGTAATTTTTACACAAGGGGGATAAAGAAACAACAACATACAACTAAAGTAATTAGATTTGAGATTTAAAGATATTTTATTGAGATCATACACAAGTCAATGGTAGTAATATATAATAATTATAAAAAGAGGGATAAAATAAAAGAGTAAAATATATACAGTTATGTACAGTCGTGGAGATTCCCCCAACGACAAAGAGTCCTCCTCCAGACAGTAAGGTGATGTACTAAACAGGACCTTTGGGAGAGGCCGCTGCTTATCATCAAACAGCTTGAGAAGCATGAACTCATGGAATTCGTGTAATCTTTACACAAGGGGATAAGAAACAACAATAACACTGTCAATAAAAAGCTGGAGGAGCATGGACTCTGGGAATTCGTGTAATATTTACACAAAGGAATAAGAAACAACAACAAACAAGTAAATTAATTAGATTTATGATCCCTTTGGTTGATCAGACAAGATTGGACAGATCATTACTTATTCAGCGATAAGACATCCGGCCATCCTATGCTGGGAAGGTGGATCTCGTGACACGACCAACTTTGTCCCACTGCATATTAAGCCCCGTTATAAAAAGGTGTTTCCCACGGAAGTGACGTCATAATGGCCGCCCCAGGCTCCTCTCTCTTAATTGCTGCGAATTGATTTTCCCTAATCACCTGGTAGTCAGCCCTTCTGGATTCTACGCACGATAGCTCGCCTACTTTGACCATTGACCCGGTCGTTGTTGACATGCGATAGACCCTAAATTTTCCTTTTTATTTTATAGGTGTCACGTTTTATATAAATTGGAGAGGATTGGACTTCAGGAATTGGTTTAACCATGAAGATAAGCATCACTACCACGTTTTATATAAAGAACCGGCAGTTTTGACTTTGGCTCAGGCTTCCTTTAGTGGATGGATCTGATGGTTGATAAAGATTTTGAATAGATGCTGTACAATATCTTTTAGACACCTGATAAGAAAATCAATAGACGAGAGAGAGACACAAATAACATAGTTTTATTGACATCCCGTCGAAATATAAACAAAAGTGTACAGTCCGCGCTTATTCAAGTAGAGATGAAAAATTTACAATGATAATGATTATTATAATAAAAATACAATAAAATATATGCTATGTACAATGAATATGTAGAGAGAGAGAGAGAGAGATTGAGGACAAAGAGGGACCATCTAGCTTAAGAACATATACAAGATGCGCTACCTTGCAGACTATAGCCTACTCGCGTGTCAATAAAATATATTGAATTGTCTACAGCCTACTTACCCTTGGCGGAAAATCCAGTCCCTCGGAAAAAGAGATCAAGCAACTCCTCATAGCTGCAGACTGCGAGTACGATGAAGCCAAGGCTGAGAAGGCCCTCAGTGTCCTGAATGCCAAGAACCTCGAGGAACTCATTGACGAAGGCAAGAAGCAGCTCTCTACAGTCCCATCTGGCGGTGTTGTGGCCGCCTCATCTGGTGCCCCAGCAGTTGCGGCAACTCCACGGCTGAAGCCAAGAAGGAAGAGAAGAAAGAGGAGTCTGAAGAAGAGTCAGATGATGACATGGGCTTCGGTCTCTTCGACTTATGTAATAAACATGAGCCATCTAGCGATGGCTCTAGACGTCCGTCACGCCATCAACCAAATCTCTCGATCCTGTATTCACCACTAGCGAGCCTGATGGCTGCCATCAGTAAAAGAGAGGTTTTCAGCTAGCTCAGATACAAAGCGCCCAGCAACAATTGACGTCTTTCTCGAGAGATACTCTATTTCTTCAAAGAGATTGAGATTGAAACTACTTTATTTCAAAGTCCATATATATATATTGCGTATGATATTGTTTTTTTACAGCACAATACAACAATGTTGGCAAGTTTCTCTAGAGTGGAATGTCGAGGTGACGAATCCACTCCAGGGCCTCCTCTGTGCACCGGTGGATATCCCCAAGTGAAAGTCCATATAAGATTATATAAGGTTAAATACAGAATAAATATAAATAAATAAGATTATATAATGATAAATATAGGAATAAATGCAAAAATATATTAAATAATTGATAAATATACATATTCTATATACAGTTACGAGCGTCATGCGTTCTTCATCTCTGTCACCGTTTGCTTTTTTTTTTTGGAATGGCGCTCTCCTATTGGTTCGCTACGATGGCGCCGCCAATGCGCGAGACACTTTGTTTTTGACTTTGCCCCCCCCCCCACTCGCTTTTTGGTTTTTGTAACTATTGTGTTGGAGCGGGTCGCTCCTTAAATAAATGCATATATTAGTTGATAACCAAATGGAATCCTCTCTTTCTTTTTCGCAGTAAGAGACGCCTACGGAAGCCAACAGTACATAGACAGATAAAGCACATAGGCTATAGTTATTAACTAATATATGCATTTATTTAAGGCGCCAATTTATAATTGTAACAAATAGTATTTGAATCAAAACATTCAATCGGGTAAAACACGGGCGTTGCCCGGGTCATTCGGCTAGTGTATATAAATATATACAGGTCGTCATTGGTGGCGCCCACCACGGGAAAGAGAGAGTTTGAGGTATTTTGTCTAACTAAAGACTGGACGCTGCTGATGTTGCAGATGCATCTTCACTTTTCTGAAGATTGTGAAGATTCGAATTTCTAGGGATGAAGGATTTCTTGGACTGATTAGTTGAGTCAATAGTGTCGCCGGGAGAAGGCTCTGCGACGGTAGTGGAAGAGGTGGAAATGCTATGTTGGCATATCTGCCAGAAATTCTGAGGGGAAGATACGGGTTACTTACTCCAGGGGTCTGTGCGCGTAACAGGCGTTTGTTCAGGAAAGATCAACTTATATGTGTTATATACATGTCATGAGACACGTGCGCATCGAACGAGTTGTTGTTACCTGTGTTAAAACAATCCTATTATAGCTTATTCTTAAATAACAAAGAGGAATATGACATTTCAAAAGGCTTTTGTGTGTGTGTGTATAGGACTAAGATCTTAGGATTTTGTGATTAGAATTGTCGATGTATCTTGAATACCATGGCAGTACTTACCGCAAACATATGTGACCAAGAACTTGTAGGATTACCAAGTGGCTTCTAGTTGACTGAGGTTATAGACGGATGATAAAGAGACGTGGAAAGATCCCACACTGCAGCCAAGGGTCGAGTTACTGGTGGGAGATGGCTCGGGTGGAACTTTCCCTTCGTCAGACTGGACGGACGTTGATTTGCATATAACTTGTATCTTAGGGAACTGCTTGTATGTAAGTTTATGTGCCAAGCTCTTTATTTCTTCTTTCTCCTTATTTGATACATTGTTTTTGTTCAAATTTGTTCAAATGCGTTATACCAATGTAATGAATTGTATAAAACCATTGTAAACATTTAAAAATATGCATTATATGCAATATGCTTTTTACCGTATTTGCATATTACTAGATGAATATGTATTCTATATGCAAATTAAAATAATATTTTTGCTATTATTGCTTAATTATTTCACGTTACAGATGTATATAGAGTATGTAAAACTGTAGGCATTCAATCTCTGTCGAACACAACGTGGAAAGATAGGTTGTTCTTCACAAGATGCGGATCTCGGAGTACGAGTTGGAGTTGCAGGGTCCAGCTAGGACTTTGCACGCCGGCCGAACGTTCCGCGTGGCTGTAGCGTGGTCCAGTATGGACCCCGTGCCGACAGTTACTGTACAGCCTCCCTTCCTGCATCCATTGGTGGACCCAGTCACGGGGGAAGTCGCTCTACCCCACCGTGGACAATGTCCAGTCCACATTCTGCAGCATCCCGAGTATAACCGGAACTATATCTGCTTCATGTTGATGGAAGATGCTGAGTCCTGATTGCTCTTCTTCCTCATTGGCTGTTGGCATTGACTGTCTGCTTGGGATCCTGTCCCCACACAACCATGTTCTCCTTTCTCTCCCATAGTTCTCTATGTACAAGAGTTTGTAGAAATTCGATATTCTAACATGTCCTGTACATTTCCTGTACATGTACTGTACATGTTCTGTGCAAATCGGATACAGATGCCTATTTACGGTGTTTGTGGCCTTGAAAACCAAATCTGTAAAACTAACCCTCTCTATCGACAGCCTTGAGCAATAACTTTGTTATTTCTCTCAGCGTTCTGTTATATTTGTATATTTTCTTTACGTCTAGTTTACATATTGTTATCTTTTTGTAGTTCTTTCTAAACGTCTCAAAGTTTGATCACAATATCGTTTGTTGGATTGTTTACGTAATTCTAATGTGCTATCTGGTATTTATTAAAGATATGTTGAAAAAAATTGTGTTTTGCTGATCGTAAACATTTAGCACAACACATTTTTGTCGCAGCTATTATATCTTGCATAAGCACACGCACACAGATTTTTTTTTTAAACCACAGGTCTTATGCTGATTCACCGCAGGAAGGAAGCATAGATAGAGCCCCTATACTCAAGGCAGCACAGAACCCAACAACAGTTTCCAGGTCCGACGCATGTCCAATGGCCACAGATTCCATCGTGTATAGGTTAGCGTATCACTGAAAAGGCGAGTGTGTAATCAGCCGCGTTCTAGTCTTCACTTTCATCATTCAAATAAACCACGACAAAAAAACATAAATCACTGAGGTTATTTGAAACACGAGAGAACTAAACTTAATTCAACTATAAAAGCAAAGGTCGACTCTCCCGTCAAAATAGACGTCAAAACTAGACTCCATCTATTGATCGTCGTCGCAACCTAGCAGCCTCAGGTCGGTGACAAAGCCACAACACCAGCTTTGGCAAACTGAGAAGCGTCCACCTGGAAATTGTTCTATAAAAGCAAAGGTCGCCTCTCTAGTCAAAATAGACGTCAAAACTAGACGCCATCTATTGGCCGTCGAAATAGATTTATAAAAGCATCTCCCGTCAAAACCTCATGTTACCAAAGCTGGTGCTGTGGCTTTGTCACCGACCTGAGGCCGCTAGTATGCAGAGACGTTTTTTTTTATTTTATTTTATTATATTGGACTATTTTGCTTTTATACTGATCCTTATGATAAACTCTTGGAAAAAAAAGTATTTTAAATGAACTATAGAGACATAAGGTTTGAGGATAGTAGAAATACATATAAATAGATAATTTTATATATTTATAAATATAAAATATGCTTAAATTTCAAATACTAGATTGCGCGCTTACACATCGTGTTTATAATAAAGCTTTTTTATAAGAAACTAGCGGATGTACCCGGCTTCGCCCGGGTTTTACCCGAGTAAAGGTTTGTCTAACGAACATTTGTTAAAACAATTCTATATGAACTTATAAAAAAAAAATAATAGATATATTTTGATAATTTGAAACTCGTAAATTTGAATCTCTCGATAAAGTGAACATTTTTTCCCGGTCCCTTGAAAAATACTCGATAAGTTGAATAAAATCAATATTAATTGGTTCCCTCGGTAATTGGAAGTTAAAGGAATAGTATCTTTGCCTTGGTATTGTATCATTATTCTTGTCTCAAATAAATTGCCGTGTCATCCTGAATTTTGTCTTTCCTAATTTTCTACATTACAAAATCATCATTTTATCTATTCTCCCAATATATATGTTGTAGATAAATGATAAAACTAACTTTGACTTGTGCGCAATTAATAGATAGAAAATCTTACTTTTGATAAATAATCTTTAAAATAATAAACTTAGTGATAATAAAACTTATCATCGTCGCAATGGGGGCGCTGCTTTCGAGTTAAATCTACAAATCTGCAAATAACTAAGGATATTCAAGATATTCAATAAATTATTTTTCAAAAACCTTCCCAGTACTATACTAAATAACTTCCCAAAGTTTCATGGCGTTCCAATGAGTGGTTTGGTCAGGCATAAAGGACAGACACACCACACACATACACATATATACATTCATTTTTATATACGAGTATATCAATAAAACTATTAAGAAAGCACGAATGATGCATTAAACTGGAGAAATTGTTGTTAATCACTAATAAGCCAAGACCTCTCAATATTTTTATCATCGCTGTTAGGATAGTAGAAGTTTGTTTTAATAGTTTTGAATAATAAGTTAAAGATAAGATAAAGTTTTGAATTTCTTTTTCTTGATTGGTCTTCTTGTATCGATTGATCTGACATTGTCCTAATAATCAAAGAAATATAACTTTGCAATATATTGTGATCCGAGCATCCAATAAGCCATGAGAAACCGGCGTTATTTAATGTATTTGTTGAACTCTTTGTAAATCCAATATTTTGTCTTGTAGAGGTATAAACATCCCACAAGTGAGCCAGATTGAAGGTAATTTCGTAGTGTCCATTTTTAGCACTTGAAGCAATATTAAAATAATAACATTAGGCTGTTGGAAAAAAAGAAGAATAGTAAATCAATAATCTTGTAATACTTTTAGACTGACAACACTGTAATATAAAAACGAGAACAAAGGAGTATTTTGTTTACAAAATTAGTAATTGTAATGTAAATTGTTAAATGTTCTTTTCTCTCTCTCTTTGAAAATAATAAATTTAAAATACTTTCTTTTTTATAAGGTAAAAATTGCCTAATTCTTTAAAACCACTTCAGCTGTAAGTAAACTTGTTATTTATTGTTTCATTGTCTGAACCATAAGAGATTCCCAAGAATAGAAGGGCTTTCTTGCCCGAAAACTTGAAAGATTTTTAAATAAAAAATATTTTTAAAAATAATCTTTTCCCTGGAGGTTTAATGTTATTATTTTAATATTCATTCAAGTGCTAAAAATGGACACTACGAGATTACCTTCAATCTGTATGGCTCACTTGTGGGATGTTTATACCTCTACAAGACAAAATATTGGATTTACAAAGAGTTTAACAAATACATTAAATAACACCGGTTTCTAATGGCTTATTGGATGCTCGGATCACAATATATTGCAAAGTTATATTCCTTTGATTATTAGAACAATGTCAGATCAATCGATACAAGAAGACCAATCAAGAATAAGAAATTCAAAACTTTATCCACATTATAAAAAATTCCATACGTCAATAGAAACAGAAAGCTACCTAACCGATGATTTTCCGTTACCAGTCAAACGATGCATAGCTCAATCGAGAATACTATTTACAGTCTTCAAAAAAACCACGTTCTGACGTTTGAGGCCAAAAACCTAATATGTACACTGTGTAACAAGGAAATTACTGAAGAACTCCCCCATTACCTGCTTAATTGTACAGCCCTTGATGAAGAAAGGAAGACCCTATATCAACAAATTAAATATACCAACATTTCACCCTACGTATTGCTTTCAAAAATATCAGCAAACAAATCTAAGGCAATAGCTTACTATAATTTTTTATATCATCATTATGTAAGGACCAGTCAACAAGTGAATGACTTTGAGACGAAGAATAAAGCCAGTTCAATTTCGATGTAAATAACACAAGATGATTATTACCTTACCCAATTGGGAGAATGTGTATGGGGCAATATGGAAAGCACAATTCAGATAAAAATGCAAATAGGTAAAAATGCTAATGTAATGTTAATTATTGTTACTACTACATTATAAATATTAAAGTTAATGTGTTATATTGTAAATAAGACATATTGGTTCTTTCAGTGTGAAAAAACATGGCTTGACTTATCAGTGTTTTCTCTTTAGCAGTTTCCCCAAGAGGTTTCATTACAGTAAGTGTAGGCGATAAGACACAATTTGGATTATAAATAATATAGTCACGACCGTCATCGGCCGCCTCTGTCACGGATGCGCGCGCACAGGAGGTCACGTGCTCGCCGGCAGCCAATAAAAATAAAAAAAAAAAAAAAAAACCTCCCTCGAGCCGGATTTGAACCAGCGACCTAAGGATCACCGTTTTAACATCTACAGTCCTCCGCTCTGCCAACTGAGCTATCGAGGGATACAAACTGTATGAATAAGTTTACCTTATAAGGTCAACTAATCCTATTTCTACACAAAATGTATTCGTATATATATAGTCACGACCGTCATCGGCCGCCTCTGTCACGGATGCTCCCTCGAGCCGGATTTGAACCAGCGACCTAAGGATCACCGTTGTAACATCTACAGTCGGGTAAAACACGGGCGTTGCCCGGGTCATTCGGCTAGTATATTATAAACACAAGGTAACAAGACCAAATCCAAATAAATAAATAGTGTGTGGCACTATTTATTTGGATTTGGTCCCACTACCTTGTGTTTAGTAGGTGTAGGTGCAAATGTATAGGAGATAAGAAACATGCCAGTCATGATGGGAATCTGATTGATCAGGAAACAAGTTTCATGATCAGCAAAGTGAGTGGAGTGATGTTAAACTTGGTGACTACAGGAGTCTTTAGCTGAATATAATTGATACCCTGAATATCCAATGAGTATGTTATGATAATCAAAATTGGAAGATATCCTGTTGTGACATCATTTCTGACAAATTTTACAATCAGAACAAGAGTTCTAAACCTTTCTGATTTAGTTTGAGTCAAAAGGCGATCCTTCAAATAAGTTTATATGTATGGGGCATGTCCTTAATAAAGGCTTTTGTGTGTGTGTATGTGTAATATTGATTCAAGGGATTATTTTTATCGAATTGAGAAGTTATTTTTTATTAAAAAAAAGAAAAATTCCCGTGTTTAATGGTTGTTTTTCTTATATATAGATGACGCGGTATTTTCTATCTGTATAATATCGAATTTCGTTTTTTTTTTTTAACGACATTTTAATGGCTTTGGATTCGTTCATAGCATTTCTTTTTGTGTCAAATCTTTAATAAATATCGTCGTGTTCCTTTATTCACACATAGCAATCACATAAATATCTTATAACACAGACGGGATGACATAAGTAACCACCGCCATTCTGTTTTATTAATTTGTCAGACGATCGGCGAGCCGTCGAAGAATCATATTTGACCAGACTTGTAGCGCCATCTATTGCATGATTTAATAACTATTTTAACTTCACAACACGAATGATTTCCGTTTGGGACAAATATATATATTTTGTATTATTTTATTTTAATTATATAAATAAAAATATATAACATATAATTATAAATTATTATTAATAGTTAAATTGGAATAAATAAAAATAATAATTATTATAAATACATATTTACGGTTGTTCGTATTACACCCTGTTAAGGGAAATTGTTATCCAAAAAAGCTTACCAAGTTTATATCGCTTTAATAAGATAAAAAGGTGTTTGTTTTGTTTCTTTATAAATCAGGATGCAGAGATGAACAATTATTTATATTTATTTTAAGAGAGGGAACTTCCTAACTTATGGCTTATTTATCATTTATTTATTTACAGCCTAACTCGAGCTGTTTCTATCTCAAACATAAACAAACATGATGATAATTACTCTTTCATTTAAATTCTCTGAATATTTACAATTACATCACAGTGTTAATGAAGATTTTTATTATGAAAATTGAAACTATTATAGACGCGTATGATTCTTTTAAAAATTAAACAATTTCTACTGTCCTTACTGCAATGGAAAAAATAATGGGAGGGCCTGGTTCATCAGTGGTGAACCCTCCCATTAATTTTTTCATTGCAGTAAGGACAGTAGAAATTATTTAGTTTTTAAAAGAAACATACGCGTCTATAATAGTTTGTTGTTGTTGTCGTGTCCAATGAAGGGCCTCAGATGTCTCCATACATCTCTATCACAGCAGCAGCAATGTCCACTATCTTGGATGTGTATACTGTATTGTTGTTGTCGTCGTGTCCAATGAAGAGCCTCAGATGTCTCCATACATCTCTATCACAGCAGCAGCAATGTCCACTATCTTGGGTGTGTATACTGTATTGTTGTTATTGTCGTGTCCAATGAAGAGCCTCAGATGTCTCCATGCATCTCTATCACAGCAGCAGCAATGTCCACTATCTTGGGTGTGTAAAGCTGCTGCTCTGGGTCCATGTCAATTTTCTGCAAGACTGCGGCCATTGCTGGACATGAGAATATGTGAGTAGGTGTTAGTTCCACACCAGGACAGTTGTTGCATGCCCTATAGGTTCTTGTGCCATCTGGATGTATTGTCATTCCTTTATAGTGTTTTGTTCTGAGTCTTGTTATAGTTTTGTCAGTTTTCTCATATTTCAGATTCAGATGATTTCACATATTTGATCTTTTCTTATTTTTTTTTTTGTTTATAATTATCTTGTATTTTGCCAAAGCATCAGCGTCAAATACTGACATTTGTTCTTTCCTTTGGCCCAATTTTCTGGCTTCCTTTGCTAATTCATCTGCCATTTCATTACCCTCGATCCCAATATGGGCAGGAATCCATTGTAGAATTCTTCTCCAATGGTTCCAGTTGGGTAAGTAATGAGTGTATAATAGTTTCAAATTTTCATAACAGATGGCGCGCTAATGCATCATAAAATAAAGCTTTTTCTGAGATTCCATCCTTCAGTGCTGCGTATATAAGCAGAATCGTCCAATACAGTATTAGAGCTCTGAGAAGCGGTCTGGTGGATTAAATTGGCGAATCCGCTGGTAGGGTTCACCACTGATGAGCCAAGAGAGCCCTCCCAATATATTTTTTTCATCGCAGTAAGGGCGGTAGAAGTTTGTATTATGTATAAAATAAACATTCGTGCTTTTAAATCCTTTCATTTTATAAAGCTTTTTGTTGATTTTTAGTTTACAAGCAGAATATGGGCATTCATAGCTTCAATTTTAGCTCCACACATTCCAATCATGTTACATCAACATCTCTACATGTACAGCGACAAATACGTTTGTGATAATCATTCCAGATTTGAAAAGTCATTTTGAAAATTTGAGTTGAAACTTGTTGTGGTATTGCTGATTATGTAAACTATTTTTTTTGTTTATTTATTATACTACAACAACAAAAAGGCTTTTATTAGGGCCCATTGCCCTGTATGGATTCGCCACACAACAACAAAACAATACAGCATTTTTTTTCTCCCTTTCCCCATGTACACGTGAGCCTTTGTTTGAAAAGGGATTTATTTACACATCTGTTCTAAAACTTTCCTCACTACCTCTTTTGTGTGTGAATCTATTTACAATTGATCTGTAGAAATTATAGAGTTCTATTGCTATATTTTTCTTTTCTGAAATAGTTCTCAGCGTCTTCAGTAGGTTGCTAAATCTCCAGAAGGTGTTTTTAAGAGTTTTTTCTCTGTTTATTTATTATACTTTTTGAAAATAGAGCAATCCATACTTAATTCATTAGATAATAAAAGACATATATTGGATTTAATAAAAAAAAAAATATTTTGCCAAAATATTTCGGCTGGCTGAACGCCAACCTTTATCGAGGCATTTTATTAAATCCAATATATGCCTTTTATTATCTAATTTATTATACACTACAAATTAAGATAATATTATTTTATGAAAACTTGAACATGGCTGATTCCACACCGGCCTGTTCAGTGATTCGCTAACCATGACGTATGCACAAAGGAACGTGTGGTCACTGGACATGTGTCGGACCTGGAGGCTGTTGTTGGGTGCTGCGCTGCCTGGAGTATAGAAGCTCCATCTATTATTTCTTCCTGTGGTGAATCTGTATAAGACCGGTGGTCTTAATAAAGCTTTGTGTGTGATAATATTATTTTATTATCTTTGGCAAAAATTACAAACATTTTAATTAGAGAATATCAAAACTGACAAAATATGTAAACTTTAGGGCTATACATATGCCTTATTTTCTACAGGGTTGTTCTGAAACACATCTACTTTAACATAAGCTTCATCTTTTCCCCCCTCTACTCTCATCCATTCCATTATATGTCTGTTATTTATTATCTAGATTTTTGTTAACAAAATAGTTAACATACTAATTTAATTACCCGTGTTTTCTATTATTAATGATATTATTAATATTTTATCTAAATGTGATAATCTTGAAGATAGAGTTTGCCTGGCAGCATGAGCCATGATGAGCCAAGCCCTCCCAATATATTTTTTCATTGCAGTAAGGGCAGTAGAAATTTGTATTATGTATAAAAGAAACATTCGTGCTTTTAATTCCTTTCATTTTATATGTATAGATGGCGCGTTATTGCTTTGTGTTAATTTATGCCTAACTGGCCTTGTCTTTATTGTTTGCGGAAGAGTATTGTTAGATCATGCTTGCCGAATGA
>CP092882.1:70436073-70602426 GCA_030710605.1 Cordylochernes scorpioides
ACCACATATGTTAAAGAAGTCTAGGTCGTTCTCCTGAATCTCTTCTATGGTCGTCGTAACCCTGTGTTCCATGATTCATGTTTAACGTATCCTGTATCATGTTTTTTTTTTTAACCCAAGGATTGAATGTAGAAAAAGTCTTTTTTCTTATGTTAATTTACTTTATACATTGTTTATTATATTTTGTTACTATTCCATTCCATGTTAATACTATGGGAACTACTTTTACAGGTAATTTTTTTTGCCTTGGCTTAAACTAGATAGTGAAACTTGTATTATTGGGGACCCAGATAAATAAGCATTAAAGAAAAAAGTAAGATATACTCTTATTTCTGCGGTGCGTGAACATCGATTGAATTATTCCACGATGTGCTGATCATCAGGAGAGACATTGCTGACAGTGTTGAAGGGAAAGCTCCAGGGGATCGAGGGGAAGGAGACGACAGGGATACACAGACGATCTAAAACAATGGACTGGACGACACGAGGAGATGAACCACCATTTTCTTCTGATAAGACAAAATATTTTTGTTGAAACGTTGAGAAATAAATTCAAATGGAATCAATCGATAAAATTTATAAATTTTTGGCAATGTGGTTCTTTTTATATAATTCATAAATATATTATCTCTGCAGACCTTCTTTTCTTGGTTAACCTCTGATAAGCCTCTCATTCAATAACTTTTATCAGTAAGATCTCTGTAGATATATTATCTTATGATTTATGTATAAAATTGTGGGCAACAGAGCATAAAGACTTACTGGACAGTATACAAGACATATTTATCCGTAGGTTCCTGAATCTGCCCAGATACACTCCAGGCTACATAATCAGATTAGAAACCGGTCGTATCTCATTGAGTGTAACAGCTTTAAAATTAACCCTGAAGGCTGCGGGTGTTGAATATGAGCAGTGACAGATTGCCGCGTATATGTTTTAATAGAACACGGGAACTATCTAATGCTTCGGGTACACCCATCGGTTTCATTAAAACGCTCATCAATCTGCTTAACAATAATGGATCCCCTGCACTTGATTCCTGTGATGATCCTGAAACGCTGAGGAGCGCGTTTACAGGGCTCTTAAAAACAGCGGCAGACCAATCTATAGAAAACGACCTTACAAGAATGGATAAATCTAAGCTATACTCTCACTACAAAGACATTCACATATCTTTCATGACGGAGGGATACCTTTTAGGGGATTTTCCTTTCCCGGTTGTAAGACTACTCGCACAAGTTAGAATACTTTCAAGTTTTTTTAGAGAAAACCACACCAAGACGCTCTGCGGTGAGGACCCGATTTGTACCTTCTGTAATTCAAAACTAAAAAATGAAATCACTCACTATATTTTTGATTGCTATGCTCTGAAAGAAGAAAGAAGAACCCTTATGCTCAAAACTGGGCAACTCTGTGCTTCACTTCCATCAATAATTGACAATATGACCCAGAATAAGTATATTGCTACGGCGTTTTATGGTTTCCACAAGTCCATATCTCAGAAGAAGGCCAAGTGATACTCACTCCTCACTTTCTTACTGCAACTCTTTTTGTGTTGTTTTTCTTGCTTCCCTCTTTCTCTTTCTTGTTTTTTTTTTCTATTTCTTCTGTATATATCGTTATTTCCTTTGTCTCACTGATTTGTTCTTATGCATACCTCTGGTGAATCCTGTATAGGGTCAGTGACCCTGAATAAAGGCTTTTTGTTGTTGTTGTGTTGATTTATGTATAAAAGACAAACATTGTCAACAAAACCTACAAATTTTAATCTAGCGTGTTGATACACCCTGCGGCACATTGCCACCAGTGGCTGCAGAAATAAATATATCTCTAATCAAAAAAGAATAATAAAATAATGATATATGTAACATGCTTTGTGTTTCAAAATTCGAAACTATTTTAAAGGCGTATGATTCTTTTTTGAAATTAAACAATTTCTACTGCCCTTACTGCAATGGAAAAATTAAAGGGAGGGCAGTAGAAATTGTTTAATTTCAAAAAAGAATCTTACGCAATCTTTTGGCAATTTTGCATAAGTTTGTTTTGTTGATAAATATATTAACTTTGTTGTAATCTGGTAAAATAAAGGAACACAAGGTATTTTGTAAGTATCTCTTATTTTTAAATAGGAAACGTTACAATTTAAAAATAAAGGTCGCCTCTCCCGTCAAAACAGACGGTAAAGCATCGAGTATCTACTGTGAAGAAATGTCGGGTAATCGTTTCACAAAACACTGATGCGAAATTCGGTAGAAGAATTCGCATTGATGATTCTTTTGTGGGCTGTTGCAAGGATTTAAATCAGATCACTAAATAGCAGAAAGGAGAGGGTAAAAGTCTCCTTCAAACTAACTTTATTAAAAACATCTTAAGAGGATAGAGGAAAACACCAAACTGGGCGGTAGCAGACCAGGCCGTGTTCTGGTCCTTTGTTGGCGGCTGACGCCGCCGGGGCTTGTTTGTTTACAGTCACCCGAGCCGTCTGAACGACGTCCGGAAGTGGATCTCCATTATTCCACATTTACTATCGCTAGAGGCAGTGAGATACAAATGTAGACATATTAACCGCAGCACGCGGCTAAACGGTATTGACTATATGTAATTGGGAAGTAAGTGATGAACTTTACTCATCCCCAGTAGACACCATCAACAAGCTCTACAAGCTTGATACCCTAATACAGAGGTCGGCAAACTGCGGCTCTTTGAATGTGAAGCTGTGGCTCTTTATATAGTTCCATACGTAAATATTATTTATGTGAGTACTATTTATTGTTGGAAATAAAAACATTTTGTGGCTCTTTAAAAAAATTGAAATTTTGTAAACTCAAAAGATTGCCGACCCAATTAGATTGTTGAGTCGAGATAAGAAAGAAGAAGGGAACTAATTCTATATTATTATTATTATTATTTTTTTTAAATCAATATTATATTTTAATTTTCTTATTTTTATCTTTGTTATTTATTATTATCTATTTTCGTTTAATGTTTCTCTACACAATTTATTTTAGTTTTTATTTCTGTTGGTAGATGGCAGCACCGACCTTACTTCATTTTATTTCTTCTCGGAAAACTTCCATATTTATGCTAATGTTTTGACATTAAAGGAGTATATTATAAAATAATGCTTAGGATTTTTTTAATATACAAATGGAAATATTTTTAACACACAATCATTTTAATTTACTATTTCTCAATATAGTTTACTGAGGGGTAAAAGTTCTCGTTTTACATACGATATTAGGTTTTGAATACTGTTAAATCTAACTCTATATAAATTATGTATTTCAGGTGGTATATTGTACAAAGAATTCTCCAGTTTATCGAGAGAAAATAGAGGTAACCCGGGCTCCTGGAGCGTAAATCCCAGTAGATCGAATATCTTGAGATTATATGTAGAGGAATTGATTAAGATAAATATAGTTTAAAAAGGAACTATATTGTAGCGTAGAAATCAGTCTTGGAATATCTTAGGATATGACAGTATTTATTGATGACGTCAGTACGGCTAGTCGACAATTATCAACCAAACTATCTACAGCTAGAGAATATGGGGCAAGCAAGTAAAGTACCATGTATGATGATTTCATAAATTCATAGTAATAATCTGTTTTAAATGCTTTCATTGATTTATTAAATTAAATATTAAACTATAAATTATTTCTTCGCTACAATGTATATCGAGACTGTGCAAAAATTTACCCTTTTCAATCCGATTCGATACAGTAGGCAGAAACGATCCGATACACGTTTGAAAGCGAGGGTTTCTCTCTTATAATCCGCGTAGTCCCAGCTTTCGGGCTAGATGTTCTACTTCAAGCTTTCTTGTAAAAGAACGCAAAGCGCTACCAAAGATGAATCGTTAATTTTTATCCGATTTTTTAAAAAAGAACATCCATTGCGCTTTTCAAACGTGCATTGGAACGTTACTTACTGTTCGAAATACCAACAATGGCCGATCTTGGCAACGCTGCATGAATGATCTCTTGAAGGCGGGACCTATATGTCCCACCATGTCCTCTTAGCTCAGGCGTCAGCAGCAAGTACCATGGCCAACAGCCAAGAGAGGGACCTGGCCAATAAGGTCCTCATTGAGATCAACAGCGCGGAAAGCGAGAGCGATGACTCAGACCTCAAGAGCTCGTCGGAAGAAAGCTGCCCCAGCGTGCTGAAGATCCACCAGAGGAGCAGCGAATCCTCGGCCACCAGACAGAACAGCACGAGCGAAGAGGACTTCGATTACACCACAAGCGTCGGTAGCTCTTCGGGAGAGAATGTAATGATGCGGAAGAACCTCAACGTTGTCCTAATAGGAGATGAAATGATTGAAGTCGCTGGGGACCTTGTCTGCAGAACGGACTTCAGGAATATCACCCGAGTCAGCCTTCCTGGGGCGACTGTCGCTGATCTCACAGACCAGATGGATAGGATCGTCAACGGTGAAGATATCGCTTTCCTCCATATCGGAACGAATGACATCCCACTGAAAGCTGCCAACGGCGACCTGGCTCACTACAAGACTCTAATCACCAAGTGCAAGGAACGCTGCTATACCGTGGTTCTTGGCTTGATCCCTCGCTGGGACTTTCTGGGACGATGGCTCAACAGATCCCGCTATATTAACAAGAAGATTAAGGAACTTTGCCTTGAATTAGGTGTGGAGTTCATTGATGTTTGGCCCAAGTTCGAAACCCGATTTGATTATTTCGAGAATGATGGATTTTTTCTTAATCGAATTGGAGTACGACTTCTAGCGGACATTATCATCCTCGGTATAAACAATGCCAGGAACAACTACAAGATGTTCGGAACACAGGATCACATCCTGTGTAACTAACTCCTATTACCTCGGAGAGAATAAACATTGACAACATAACTAGCTAGATCTCACGTAGAGATGTTGGGATAACGCAACAGTTAGCACAAAATCAAGTTGGATGGACAACATGACTCGTACATCCAACACAAATCTTCTCACTGTTCGATCTGCTTATTTATCACCATCAAAGAAATCTCTCCCCACTGTTTGATCTATTTACATATCAGTATCAACTAAGATAACTCAAGTTTTAACAATTTCAGATTTTGACTTTGAACATTCTGTAATTTTCAAAATTCGAAACTATTTTAAACGCGTAAGATCCTTTTTGAAATTAAACAATTTCTACTGCCCTTACTGCAATGGAAAAATTAAAAGGAGGGCCTGGCTCATCAGTGGTAAACCCTCCCAGCGGTTTCGCCAGTTTAATTTTTTTTCCTTTAATTTTTCCATTGCAGTAAGGGCAGTAGAAATTGTTTAATTCCAAAAAGAATCTTACGCGTTTAAAATAGTTTCGAATTTTGATAACAGATGGCGCGCAAGTGCATCGTAATTCTGTAATTATATTTACTTTGGAACGACGTTGAGCGAATATTGGAACAAGTGATTTAACCTTTTGTTCATTATATGACTTGATATTGTTACACGGTTTTGCAACTTTGTAGGATCATCTATCTTGATTCTCTCCTTCTTTATGTCATTTTCCGAGCGGAGTTTCAATAAACAAAGTGAATAATAACTGAATTTTAAAACGACATTTGAAAATTATCCCGCATGTGTTTCTTTTGAACGAAAAATCAAAATTTATACCAAGAAGAAATAACGATTATTTCTAACCTTAGGGATGAGGTATGAAAGAATGAATTGTGAAGAGTAATTATAAACGAAAAAATAAAAGTGTCCAGTGTTCCCATCTCTGGACACTTTTATTTTTTCGTTTATCATTATCATTCGTTATTTCTTCTTGGTATAAATTTTGATTTTTCGTTCAAAAGAAACACATGCGGGATAATTTTCAAATGTCGTTTTACAATCACAAGCCGCATTATATTGTATTGAACTAAATTTTACCTTTTAAAGTTATTATGTTTATTCGTTGTCTTCTTGGTAGTTGGTGATCTTTAGTCTTCATGTCCGTCCTCTCTCTCTCGAAAATAATCAATAAATAAACAATAACAATGTTACAAAAAGAATGATACTATAAAATAAATGATACTATTGTACATGTTTCAAATAAATTTACCTCCCAAAATCCGATCCTATAGCCTCAAAGTGGCGGGAGGGTGTAAACACAGGACGTCAGGAGTTTAACTCCTGGTAGGGCCACCCTGTACCCGGCTAATGTAGGAAGGTATCAATTGGTAGCATCTGTTCAAGCCCTTAGAATACTATAACAAGTACCATTAGAATACTATAACAAGCCCTTAGAATACTATAACAAGTACCATTAGAATACTATAACAAGCCCTTAGAATACTATAACAAGTACCATTAGAATACTATAACAAGCCCTTAGAATACTATAACAAGTACCATTAGAATACTATAACAAGCCCTTAGAATACTATAGCAAGTACCATTAGAATACTATAACAAGCCCTTAGAATACTATAACAAGTACCATTAGAATACTATAACAAGCCATCAAGGTCTTGATGACCTTGGAGCAATTTGATATTTTAGAGCAGTATGTATGGTGACTGCTAAATGTGTTTACGTTTTAACTTCTGGTAGTTGTACCGAGGATGTTCAGCAAGCTGTACAGTTCAGCTTCTCTGCTATCCACCTGTTCTACGTGAAGATTCCTGTCATACTTGTGAGGTTGAATGGGCGACAGCCGTGCCTGAGTCACACTGACTTCCCGGAACACTGGCCATGGGAAAGGTCACCACAGATTGCAGGCGTCGCTGTCACCTCCTAGTAATTGTCTTACGGCGCCATTGATAAACCGGCGTAGGCGTAAGTGGTTGAATGAAGGAAGGTCTTGTGGCTGTGATTTGTTTTACCAGCCCTGTTTCCCATGGGCAAAATGACAAAATAGAATCGATACAATGTTTACCATTTACTTTCACATTTGAAGAGTTTAATACAAAGCAACAAAACGCCATCTATATATAACAAATCGTTTTGAAAATAGAACAATCCATATATTGTATTCAATAAAATATTTATTTTTCCAATATTTCGGCTGGCTGAACGCCAAAACTTTATCTAAGCATTACATTTTTGTATACACAAACTCAGCGCCACGGCGTTGACTATAACACTATGCGGCGCTGAGTTTGTGTATACAAAAATGTAATGCCTAGATAAAAGTTGGCGTTCAGCCAGCCGAAATATTGGCAAAATAAATATTTTTATTAAAACTAATATATGCCTTTTTATTATCTAGTATATAATAAATGGAAACATTAATCAGTGGTGAACCCTTCAATGGTTAAATTGGCAAAACCGTTGAAAAGGTTCACCACTTATGAGTAAAGCCCTCCCAATATTTTCCATCGCAGTAAGGATAGTAAAAATTTGATTTATTTGTGAAACATTTGCGTCTTAATGTTTTCATTTGTTATTTAAAGAGTATCACGATTATGTTTATCGTAGAGATAAAGGCTGCCTAGCCGGCATTCATATTTATATGAAAAATCAGAATGCCCTTGCACCTCAGAATTTTTTTTTAACGCCATGCCAAATGCTTTATTTTTATTTACTTCTCCTGACGAAGACAAAAGATTTTTGTCGAAACGTTGAGAAAATAAAAAACTCCAACTGGCCGAAGTGTCTATTTTTCATAAAAAAAAAAAAAAGATTATGTTTGTAAAAACGGATTGTTTGAATGAGCAGAAGAGTGTTATATATCGAATTCCTGATGAGAGATTGACATAAATGTATTCTCGATCGGCATTGAATGAACTGTTCTTGTTTCTTCTTGGAGTACGATGTAGACGTGTCCCATTCTGCATATCCAAGCCTCTACCTGGGATTTCTGCGTAGTCTGTCGCTTCAGTGATCTGAACCCATCGTTACTGGTCATATCCCTGCATCAGGCTTCTCATCCAGGAGGCATTCAACATCATACAGCGGCCATCCGACTTGCAAGGCTGACTCTTCGGACAAGGGATGTATGACAACATCATTCTCTCGTCAACCAAGACGTCCATCTACAAGTTCTTCCTGAGTCTTGAGAGATGAAGTGAGAAAACGAAGACCTCCTGATTATCTGGAGGACTCTTCGTCTTTGGGAAGTCTCCTCGACTGTATATAATTGTAGATAGTCTATTAGTTCATATATATTTTCAAAAAAAAAATGATTTTCAAACAGAAATAATATAGTATATTTTCTCACGGTATATAGTAGGTATTCAAACTATGTAAATAATAACATGTATATATATATGTCATAATTTGTATATAATTAAATGCAACCCCGACCCACTATGCATGTACAAATGTATGATTTTCAAAGATTTAATAAAAGAATAAGGTAACTGGAGGAAAGAAAGTAACAAAAGACATAGGAAATAGGCCTAAAGCTGGCACGACTATTCTGGGCACCCCTGTGTCAATATTGCAGGGGCAGAGACCGGACGTCTCTAGTGACCGCCGAAGTTATATTAGTCGCGAAGCACTCAATACTTCCTGACAAAGCAGGACGTATCTGGTATCCACAGAAGTTATATTAGTATAGAGACACCCCATACTTCCGACCCAAGACCGGACGTATTTTGATAACGCGGAAGTAAATAAAATCGAAATAGCAACCGACACTTCCTATCAGGCAGGCCATATCTTTCACCAAAGAGAACCGCGGGCCAATCAGAAGACAGCACCTTAAGTAGGTCAACCAATAGGAAAAGATCATGTGACATCTCTCGACCAATCAGAGAGAAACTGAGTCTTGGTGTTAAATCGAAAAAGCAAGAATAGGCAGTTGCTCCTGCGCTTCCAACAAGGTAACATCTACTCTAGAGATCTCTCTCTCTCCGCTCATTTCATCTAAATCCAATCATCGCCATGTGATCAACTAATTAATAAGTCAAATCGCTCAGCTCTTCTCAAGCTTTCTTCCCTCCAACCCAGTTGCCTTTTATTTTCAAACCCAATCACGTGTCCTGATTATTCCTAACTGTATGCTTAAACTTCCACTCAAACGACTGCGTTTCAACCAATCCTCACCATTCAAATCGAACAACAAGAAACCCCGCAACGATATTGTCACAGAACGGTTAAGTCGACAGGATAAAGAGATGGAATTTAATCAGGATCCCATAGGCGTAAAGTCAGACGGTCCGACGGAAACAATGGAAAGAAGGCAAGAAGTAAGAGAGAGCGAACCGGCAGGAGAAAGACAGGAGGTGACCGGCCGAGGGACAACTGCGCCCCTAGCGGACGCCGTCAACCAGCTGTCAACGCTCCTGACCCGGGTAAAAATTTCTGATGGAGCGGAGTCGGCGATCCCACCTTTCGACGGCGCATACAGCGCGACACAGTTTTTCCAGACGTTCGACCGAAAAATGGAAGACGCATCCATGGGAGAACAAGAAAAATTACTGCGCCTGCCAAACTACCTGGTACGACAACCCCTGGAGCTCTTCAGGAAACTTCGACTGGCCGACCGGAGTTATTTCCAGGTGAGACAAATCCTCCTAGATCTCTACCCTGAGTCAAGCGAAGCGTCCTTTGCGAAATATTTCGCCATGAAACTTACTGGACAAGCCAACCTAGAGACCTACTACCGGGAAAAAACCGCCATGGGATTGCAACTAGGACTTCCACAAGAGGTGATCCTCGAGACGCTGACAGAAGGACTGCCATTCAACGACCAGCGCCTAGTCCGCGTAGTGCCTCCCGAGAACCTAGGAGAGTGGTTCCGACTGGTACAGCGGATCCACGGGCCCAGTGTACCGACAACGCGACCCAGAGAAGATCAACCACCCACAATGTCGGGTCCGTACCACAGCACACCCCGACGCCCAGGTGCATGGAATGCACCTCTTCCACCATCCAATTGCAAGTTCTGCGGCGCGAGACACTGGCACAGCGAATGCCGACGTCGACCAGTCCCGACGACCCACGAAAAAGTGCTGACGGTGCAAACAGTCCCAAAACAACCAACCACGATTCCACAACAACCAAGTCAAGCCAGGGACACCCCAGCCGAGCAGCCCTTTCGAGACTGAGGTAGGATTCCTAAACCAACTGACTGTCAAACTTTTTCTAGCCCCTAATGTATCATGCCCCTTTTTAATTGATACGGGCGCCAGCCTGAGTATAGTGCCATATAATATTTATCATATGCTAAAAACCCACCTGCCTAATTTAACCCTTGAGGGACATTCACTACACCTCCAAACCCTAAACGGATTTGCAAAAACCATGGGTAAACTATCTATCCCACTGACAATAGGACAAATATCACGAAAGGAGTATTTCCATGTAGTGAATGCACCATTGCCATTCGGAATTCTTAGTATCAATAGCCTCCATAAATTCAGATTAACCATAGATTTTAATAAATGCACTATACTCCAGCTGGGCGCCCCATTGTCTACCCTTTCCTACCATTTTAATCATGTGTCCAATGTATGCACGTACTGGCAGTGTCAGGCGATGTCACAAAAAATTTTCCCCGCATCCCAACTTTCCGCCTATGACAACCATTGCTTGCATTCATTGAGAAAAACCCACTTATCTACATGCCCCTTTTTCACTAAAGCCAATTGCCCTTTTTACATGCCCTCAAATAATCAAACCACAACAACTTCAACTTATGAACCTGTCCAAAACGCACCCACCCAGCGGGATAACTCGCATACCAAAAACATAGGTGATCACACACCGTTGCGCAACTCTCACATGACCAACCCACACAACGAACTCGACACTCACACTAATACACAACAAAACCCTTTACCCCATGCATATTACAACACAACACCTAACACTCACTATACACCACAGTTCACAACACTTCTACAAAGGTACACTCACATTTTTTCACAGGACAAATTCAACGTACCATGCTTACAGATTCCACCAGTAAAAATACCCACGAATTCCAAAAAAATAATCACCATACGTCCATATCGTGTTCCGATATGTGACCAACAAGAAATCCGTAACCAAATACAACAAATGCTGGAGAACGACATCATAGAGCAATCTTTTTCACCTTTCTCGAGCCCTGTCACCCTCGTCACTAAGCGCGACAAGACCAAACGGTTTTGTATCGATTATAGGAAGGTGAATGAGCTAATCAGCTCTGATGTCCATCTCCTCCCGAGAATCGAGGATATCCTAGACCGCCTCGCACAGGCCAAATATTTCTCCACGGCCGACATATCCTCTGCGTATTGGCAAGTCCCAATACACCCCGATTCTCGACCACTGTTAGCATTTGCCACATTTGAAGGATTATACCAACCCACTCGATTACCTTTCGGGTTAAAAACCAGTCCTCAGATTTACGAACGAGCCATAAGTCAGGTCCTACAGAGACACGGACTTGACTGTGTGGCACATTACTTTGATGATTTCATCATTTACTCCAACACATTGGAGGAACATCAAAACCACCTGCGACAATTTTTCGCCTTTTGCGAAGCGGAGAAGTTACAACTTAACTTCGCGAAATGCGAATTTTTTAAGCAATCCATAAATTTTCTAGGTTACACCATCACAGCTGGTACAATTACACCACTTACCCGCAATACCGACATCATCCACGCCATTAAACAACCACACAACCGAAAAACACTACAATCCTTCTTAGGCGCTGTGAACGTCTATAACAAATTCATTCCGGAATACGCTCGCTTGCGAGCACCACTCAACAATCTCCTCAAAAAGGAGGTCGTGTGGAACTGGAATGAAGCTTGTCAAGAGGCGTTCATTGACCTGAAAGGAAACCTCACACAACACCCCATTTTACACCTTTACAAAGAAGGTCTGCCATGCCAAGTGTATTGCGATGCATCCACCCTCGGTATAGCAGGCATTCTCAAACAAGTTCACCCTGACGGGAACATATATCCAGTTCAATATTTCAGCCGAACATTGCGCCCACACGAGAAAAACTACTCCATCTCTGAACTTGAATGCTTAGCAATCGTTGAGAGTGTGGAGAAGTTTCGCATCTATCTTATGGGCAGAAAATTTACTATATTTTCTGACCATCACGCATTGCAGTGGCTGAAAACCATCAAAAACCCGTCCGGCAGACTGTTTCGATGGAGTTTACGACTATCGAGTTACGAATATGAGGTCCGCTACATAAAGGGAAAACTACAATATGAAGCAGATCTCTTGTCCCGTAACCCGTTTTGTGGATTCTTGGACGCCACCCTTATCAAGACACACCAACCTCCTCCATCGAAAGAGTCTACTTTGACCATTGATCGTAATGGATTACATACAGTTTCCCGAAAAGGTGTAACCAAGATTATACTTCCAAAACCACTCATACAACAACTCTTACAAACAGTACACACACAATACAATCACCCCGGTATTTCACAAATGTCACGAATCATCTCCACACAATATTACTGGCAAGGTATGTCAAAAGATATTAAACAAAAAGTTAAAACCTGTCCCACCTGCCAATTAACAAAACGTCCAGTAGGACCCACTTACGGAGAATTAAGGCAACCTCCGGAATCTAAAGAACCCTTCGACCTTTTATCTCTGGACACCATAGCAGGATTTGCCAAATATGGCAACACCAAGATATACCTCCATGTGGTAGTCGATCATTTTTCACGCTACGCATGGGCTTTTCCATCTAAATCCACCAGTACCACCACCTACCAACAGGTACTTAAGCGAGTATCCCAGGATGGTTCTCCAAAACGCCTTCTTACGGATAGAGCCCCTGCCTTCACTTCACCCAAATTTCGTAGTTTCCTACTTAATAGAAATATTCACCCATTGCTCACAACCAGCAACAATCCACAGGCCAACGGTCTATGTGAACGCCTGAACGCCACCCTCACGGGAAAACTTAGGTTATTACACCTAGAAAATCCTAAGGTCGCATGGACCAAGTTGGTCAAGAAGGTTACACTTATATATAACAAGACACCCCACTCTACCACAGGTTTTCCACCCATATACTTAATGTTTGGTATCCTACCCCCAGAAATCTCTAATCATAACACACCGTACCCAGATATCGACAAAGCTAGAAAAATTGCACACACACGCACACAAAACAAACATTTACAAGACAAAAACACTTATGACCAACGACACAAGCAACCACATTTCGAAGTAGGTGATCTAGTGTTAGTAAAATTATATCACCACCCAAATACAGGGAAACTTGCGCCATATTTCACAGGACCTCACACAATATTAGAAATTATTTCACCAAATGTGGTCCGCATAGATCGACCAAATCAACCACTTCAAAGAAACACTGACACAATCCACGTCAACAAACTTAAACTGTATACAGAAAAAATCCATTATATATTACCACCCGCCGTTAGCACATATCATATAAAGCACAACCCCAATTACACGTTCCCTTTCAAACATTTAACACCCGAATTATTCCAAACAGAGTCATTAAGGTTCAAACCCACCAGCAGCGAACCTTTCAGGCATTTAGACCCTGCCATTTTTACAACAAGACGATTTGCATCACTCTTCCCCGATGTTAAAAACTGCAAACCTGACAACCAGCTCAATCATCTCACACCACTCCCTAAAGATATCAAACAGGAGAACTGCGAACCTACCAATCATTCAAATTCTACAATTAATAAGGTTCAAGCAAATATTTCAGAGTCCCCAGTTACAAAAATATGGACGAACATGGGGCAATATCCTATCTTTCATCTGATTTTTATCCTCTGTTTGTTAGTTCTACCATACAACTGTATCCCAATTTTAATCATTAATCACTTGTTTATCTATACCATGCCCGCTCGTAAAATCTTCGAACTACAAGAGGCAGTTTTTAATTTTGGACAAACATTAGGAATCATCTTTGCAGAAAATCTAAAAAGACTCCGAAGAGATAGAAGTAATTGAAGAATGACCAACCAATGTCGGAGAAGTCACACTCCAAAAACAAGATGCAAATAGCAATTAGGCGGACAGGAAACGTAGTTCCCCCACTTCCTGATCCAATTACATGCAAATAGTGTGGGAGGGTAATTTTAGGATCGGACCTCGCGTCCCCGACACGTCCCGCTTCCGGCGTCTCATTACAAGGCCCCGCTCATCCAAATTAGGTCACCGCTCTCCCCAGCCACAGATTCCTCTATGCCACCAATTTTGGATTCCAATTCGAACTACGTATCGATTTTTACAATGTAGTCAAATCAACTGTCACTCGGAAATCTAAAAAAAAAAAAAAAAAGTACAAGACGTCACACACATTTAAATGAGTTCATACTCCCATCATAATTGATCAAATACTTTACAAACTTTCAAAAAAAAAAAAAAAAACGCTACACCTTCCATCTACACATAAATACCACAGACCTTAGGATCTCGACAACACATAGAATTCACACACACATTTCTTACACCAAAAACTACTAACATTTTTCACAATACACACAAAGACAAGAAATTTATAGGGCAAAATGGAGCAATCAATACATTTAGATCAGGGCATGTAGATACCAAAGGGTTCAAACCAATACACCTTATTTTTCATATCAATCATTTTCATTATTTTCTCTCAATTAAAAATGTAAATATTTAATCAATTTATCAATTTATTCAACTTATTATCAATTTTAATCATTAATTATCATATATTTACCACTTAGTTATGTTATCATAGTTTCCAATCAACAAAAACTCATTGGTTTTCTTTCAAAATTGGATGTTATATTTCATTTTGATTTACAAAAACATTCTTTTCTTCCTCTATCCTTTTTCCACCATGCAACCAAGCATTTACTTTGATTTCTCCCAACTTTTATATTATTTTTGATTTCCTCCAACTTTTTATTTTTTAATTATTTTTTGATTTCTCAAAAGCCCTAATAAAATTCCCTCGTTTTCCATTCCCAATTTCGAGCTAGAATATGGTTAGGCATTTTTCATTTTTTTTTCTCACCATACAACCAAGCACTCACTTTGATTTCGTCCAACTTTTTATTTTATATTATTTTTGATTTCCCAAAAGCCCTAATAGAACTCCCTCGAATTCATTTCTTATCTCGAGTAGAATTCGTTTAGGCGCATTTTCCTTTCTTTTTAGCCCACTATGTACCATAGCATTCATTGATTTCTTACAATTAAAAATTTTTGATTTCTATTAATTATACTCAACCTATATCATCAACACCATTCTATTTTACTTTTATATCACCAGCCATGCTTGTATATAGCCCCTCAATACCCACAACTAATTTTACCACAAAATTATTTTTCACTTTACAGAATTCTCTCAGGCTAACCCCTTCTTGAATTCTTCACATGTAGGGGGCGCATCTGTCATAATTTGTATATAATTAAATGCAACCCCGACCCACTATGCATGTACAAATGTATGATTTTCAAAGATTTAATAAAAGAATAAGGTAACTGGAGGAAAGAAAGTAACAAAAGACATAGGAAATAGGCCTAAAGCTGGCACGACTATTCTGGGCACCCCTGTGTCAATATTGCAGGGGCAGAGACCGGACGTCTCTAGTGACCGCCGAAGTTATATTAGTCGCGAAGCACTCAATACTTCCTGACAAAGCAGGACGTATCTGGTATCCACAGAAGTTATATTAGTATAGAGACACCCCATACTTCCGACCCAAGACCGGACGTATTTTGATAACGCGGAAGTAAATAAAATCGAAATAGCAACCGACACTTCCTATCAGGCAGGCCATATCTTTCACCAAAGAGAACCGCGGGCCAATCAGAAGACAGCACCTTAAGTAGGTCAACCAATAGGAAAAGATCATGTGACATCTCTCGACCAATCAGAGAGAAACTGAGTCTTGGTGTTAAATCGAAAAAGCAAGAATAGGCAGTTGCTCCTGCGCTTCCAACAAGGTAACATCTACTCTAGAGATCTCTCTCTCTCCGCTCATTTCATCTAAATCCAATCATCGCCATGTGATCAACTAATTAATAAGTCAAATCGCTCAGCTCTTCTCAAGCTTTCTTCCCTCCAACCCAGTTGCCTTTTATTTTCAAACCCAATCACGTGTCCTGATTATTCCTAACTGTATGCTTAAACCTCCACTCAAACGACTGCGTTTCAACCAATCCTCACCATTCAAATCGAACAACAAGAAACCCCGCAACGATATTGTCACATATATATAATGTAAATTAAATTTTATTGCCCTCTATCGTTAAAATTTTACACAAATAAATTTACTGGCAATGCGTTTCTTTTTAAAATCTCTACAGACCTTACTGCAATGATATGATTTAAAGAAACGCATTGCCAGTAAATTTATTTGTGTAAAATTTTATTTATATATAATGTATTTGTTAAGGTTCCTTTGTCCTTAACGGAAAAAGGCCGTACTTCAGAGGACTGTATAGGTTTTTAACTACCCAGACGGTGATTCCAATGCCCAGACGACACCCCAATGGTGATTCCAATGCCCAGACGACACCCCAATGGTGATTCCAATGCCCAGACGACACCCCAATGGTGATTCCAATGCCCAGACGACACCCCAATGGTGATTCCATTGCCCAGACGACACCCCAATGGTGATTCCAATACCCAGGCGACACCCCAATGGTGATTCCATTGCCCAGACGACACCCCAATGGTGATTCCAATGCCCAGACGACACCCCAATGGTGATTCCAATGCCCAGACGACACCCCAATGGTGATTCCATTGCCCAGGCGACACCCCAATGGTGATTCCAATGCCCAGACGACACCCCAATGGTGATTCCAATGCCCAGACGACACCCCAATGGTGATTCCAATGCCTCAGCCAAAGAGAGAATAAAGCACGACCAAAACTATTCACACTCTTTCTTTATTTAAAAAACTCAATTATATACAAAGATAGTCAGCGGTCAATATTTACTTAATCACAGAAAATTAAATTAATAAATAAAATAACATCCTAGAAAACTCAACAGTATTTATTATTAAGTTGTTAAAGTGATACTCCTGTTGAAGGACTGACAAGTTCGAAAGCTTGAAAATAAAAAAATTCTACAAGAAACTTAACCCTGGAAGCTTCATTTATTTTATAACATAGTCTCTTTGTTCATATATATTTCCCCTTTTACCATATCTCCTAAATTAGTGTAGGTTACTTTACCATTAATTTAATGTTAATAGAATTGTTTAAAATCGATCGAATATATAATGTAACGCAGAAAATAAGGAAAGACAAACCTCAGAATGACAAGGCAATTTATTTAATGTAAAACCAAATTATAACTGTGAAGAAATGTCGGGTAATTGATTCACAAAACACTGATGCGAAATTCGGTAGAAGAATTCGCAGTGATGATTTTTTGTGGGCTGTTGCAAGGATTTAAATCAGATCACTAAATAGCAGAAAGGAGAGGGTAAAAGTCTCCTTCAAACTAACTTTATTCAAAACATCTTAAGAGGACAGAGGAAAACACCCAACTGAGTCAGCGTCAGGCCAGGCCGAATGCTCCCCTCCCTCTTTATTTGCCGGCTGGCGCAGCTGGGGCTTGTTTGTTTACAGTCACCCGAGCCGTCGCTGACCGACGCCCTGAAGTGGACTCCATTATTCCACAATAACTATTAAAATAGTATAGAGGTAATGAGATACAAATATCAAATTTTAAAATCTTTTCATAGAATAATAATCTTCTACATAGCTCCTTCCCTATGGGAGCTGTGACCCCCAGCTTGTAAATCTTTTTGCTACTGACATGGTTCTGACACCTTTCTATCAAGTATTCCCTCGGAGTCTTGAACGTCTGTCTTAGGTAGATTTGTGTCCTTTTTCCTTTAGCGTGAAGAGCGGCTTTGTCGTCGTATCGTCAATAGGGACATCGTCATCTTGGAGGGAAGTCTTCGCTTTGACACGTCGGTGGAATCCTGGCGCCAGTCTTGGAAAATTTTATTCACAGAAGTCATGGCCTTAAGGTCTTCTCAGCGATCTTCAGTTTGGTCTTCCCTAATATGCCCAGCATCTCCACCAAATGTAACGTAGAAAATTAGGGAAGACAAACTTCAGAATGGCACGTCAATTTATTCAATGTAAAACCAAATTAAAACTAGGAAAATAACAGAGAGGTAATGAGTAAATTTTACAGTTTATCAAAATACAAATATCAAATTTTAAAATCTTTTCATAGTACCGTTTTCCGTTTATCATTACTCTTCACAATTCATCCTTTCATACCTCATCCCTAAGGTTAGAAATAGTCGTTATTTCTTCTTAAAATAAATTTTGATTTTTCGTTGAAAAGAAACACATGCGGGATAATTTTCAAATGTCGTTTTACAATCAAAAGCCGCCTTATATTGTATTAATAAATAACCTGTTACAATAGATTTAGACATTTTGACACTAATATTTCTTTTCATATAAAAGTATGGAAAATCTATTCCTATAGAGATCATTTCTTTGGACAAACCAGGACAAGCTTTCAAGCCACAGACATTTTGACACTTGGACTTTTTCATATAAAGTATGGAAAATCTATTCCTATAGAGATCATTTCTTTGGACAAACCAGGACAAGCTTTCAAGCCACAGACATTTCCTCAGGCCCTTACCTAAACATACAAAATTTTACAAAATCTCTATAAAACCTAATTACATAAAAGCTTTAAAAGAAACTTTCAAATTCCACTATATCTCGTTTTAAAAACTCTTTTAAATCTATATATATAAAATTGAATGTCTGTCTGTCTGTACTCTATAGATTCAAAACCCATACATCCAATCGCCGTGTAATTTTGGGATATTATTATGTATATCCCCGGGAAGGTTTTTGAAAAATAATTTTTGGAATATCTTGAATATCTTTAGAGTTATTTGCAGATTTGTAGATTTAACTAAATGATGATGATTATTTATCAAAAGTAAGATTTTCTACCTATTAATTGAGCACAAGTCAAAGTTAGTTTTATCATTTATCTACAACATATATATTAGGAGAATAGATAAAATGATGATTTTGTAATGTAGAAAATTAGGAAAGACAAAATTCAGGATGACACGGCAATTTATTTGAGACAAGAATAATGATATAATTCCAAGGCAAGATACTATTCCTTTAACTTCCAATTACCGAGGGAACCAATTAATATTGATTTTATTCAACTTATCGAGTATTTTTCAAGGGACCGGGAAAAAATGTTCACTAGATAAAATGATGATTTTGTAATGTAGAAAATTAGAAAAGACAAAATTCAGGATGACACGGCAATTTATTTGAGACAAGAATAATGATATAATTCCAAGGCAAGATACTATTCCTTTAACTTCCAATTACCGAGGGAACCAATTAATATTGATCTTATTCAACTTATCGAGTATTTTTCAAGGGCCCGGGAAAAATGTTCACTTTATCGAGAAATTCAAATTTACGAGTTTCAAATTATCAAAATATATCTATTATTTCTTTTATAAGTTTATAGAGAATTGTTTTAACAAATGTTCGTTAGACAAACCTTTACTCGGGTAAAACCCGGGCGAAGCCGGGTACATCCGCTAGTATATTATAATGTTTAAAAATGAAAGAATTAAAGAAAGAATGCTTCTTTTACACATAAATCAAACTTCTACTGTCTTTATTGCGATAAAAAATATTGAGAGGACTTGACTTATCAGTGGTGAACCCTCCCAAAGGTTTCGCCAATTTAATCTACCAGAATGCTTCTTTAGAGCTCTAATACTGTATTGGATTATTCTGCTTTTATATGCTACACTGAAGGGTGGAATCTTAGAAATGGTATTTAAGCAAACTATGGACATAAGTTTTTAGGACAATAGATTTACATATAACGTTTCGCAAACAATAAGGGCAAGGCCAGTTTGTTCTAAAAGAGAGAGAAATCCTCAGAAAAAAATTTAAAAAGGTGTTATGGGTGTAAATAAGTTATATGGTGGTGTCTTGTCCACCCCCCCCCCTCCCATGGAAGGGGGGGAGGTGCCATTGCCCCGTTAGTCAGCCACATTTCAGAGTTCCCTGTTTACGGTTACCGTAGCGGCTTGGGACTCACGACACCGTACTACAGGGCAGTCCCTTACTTATGCTGTTTCTCCCGCCCGCCTGGTAGAGGAGGGGTTGGACTAATAAGTTATATTGTTGCACCAAGTTGCAACTTTTCAGGGTCATCGACCTTGGTTTCCTTCTTCTTGGTGTTATACACCGAGCGGGTTTCCATACTTAAAACAAATAAAGAAAGGTAAATAAAAGTAAATTACCTTTTAAAGTTATTGTGTTTATTTATTCGTTGTCTTCCTCGTAGGTCGTAATCCGTAGTCTTCGTCTAGGTCCTTTCTCGCTCCAATAACCCATCAAGATATATGTACAATAAAATATTACAAAAGGAATGAAACTATAAAAAGGAATGATGATAATCTAATTATATGTTTTAAATAAATATTAAATATCATAGAATATTTTGAATAAATTTAGGACGCATTAAAATTGAGGCAGCAATTTATATAACTTATTTACACACAACACTTATTTTTAAACTTTTCTTAGGCTTTCTCTCTCTCTTTTGGGTCTAACTGGCCTTGTTCACGTTGTTTCAGAATGCAAATATTTATATGTAATTTTACTGTCCTATAAACTTATATACAACAACAACAACAAAAAGCCTTTATTTAGGGTCACTGACCCTATACAGGATTCACCAGAGGTATGCATAAGAACAAAGCAGTGAGACAACGGAAACAACGATAGACAGAAGAAAAAGAAAAAAAAAAAGAGTAGAAAAAAACAAAAAAAAAATAAGAAAGAGAAATAGAGAAGCATGAAAAACAACACAAAAAGAGTAGCAGTAAGAAAGTGAGGAGTGAGTGTCACTTGGCCTTCTTCTGAGATATCGACTTGTGGAAACCATAAAACGCCGTAGCAATATACTTATTCTGGGTCATATTGTCAATTATTGATGGAAGTGAAGCACAGAGTTTCCCAGTTAAAAACTTATATATATATTTCCTAGTTTAATTCTCTTGTAAGTATGTAAAAGTAAAAACCTGAGGAAGAATCTGTGATTTGAAAGCTAGCCATATTTAAATAAAATACAAGCGTCACTATAGTGTTGTGGAAAATCTCTTGCTTGGAAGATTGTACCTGCGATTTAAGTACGATGAATTCAGATCTTGTCGTATTACAGCTCAGCCAATGATCAGGAGCTTGGAGCCCTTGTCAGCCACTGTTGATACGACAGCTTGAGAGAATTGTCGGAGTTGGGAAATCTATCTTGAGATCACCACGGCAGCCTTGTGAAGACAGACGTCAAATGCCAAAAGAGATTCATGAACAAGTAGTTACTTCCAGTTTTTGGCAAGCGTTATCACGGCCTCTGCACAGCGTCACTTGAAAATCTTTGAAGCATGACAGCCTGAGTTGCGTTCATACATAGAAGAAAACTTTTTTAAATCGAAATCCGCCGATACTGTACGCTGCGGGGAAGCTACACGGAGCTATCAAGTTCCTAGAGCCAAGATCCATCACCAACATTCCCTCCGCCTTTGCCGATCCCAAGCCCGGATGAAAAAGGAGGAGGGGAGCAGTAACAAGTTCACTAAAAACCTGGGCTCAGTTGGCCCGGCTGATAGTACCCTGTAAGGGCTCCTAATCCAGAGATACAGGATGAGCAGCGTTTGTATTCCATGTTAGGAGCGGCTGCAAATGGCGTCTGTTCCTCATGTCAGAGGCGGCCTTTTTTTTTTTGGAGCTAAGTTGGCCTGCCAATGAGTAGTGCTCCCAGTCTTAATAACAAAGGCAGATGCATTCTACTTCACCCAGTGTATAGATAAGAAAGAAGAAGAAGACCAATATTCCCTGATGTCTGGCTTCGCTGGACAAGTAAACCTGAAAAATAACATTTTTAATTATTTTTGATTCGTTTATTTTTAATATAAAGCAGTTTTTCTATTGCCTTTACTATTATGATAAAAATGATGTAAAAGCCTGGCTTTTATCATTGCAGGAAGGGCAGTATAAAATTGTTTTACTTCAAAAAGAAACATACGTGTCAAAAATAGTTTCAAATTCTTATAACAGATGGCGTGCATGGCGGTAAGAAATATCCCGCGGTGATTGGTCACTTCAGCATCTTCTGTAGTTGTAGGTAAACGAATTAAACTTGTCTTTACATGATGTTAATAATAAATTCTCTCTTAGAGAATGTGTTAGAGATTCCCATTAACTTTAAATTTTATTGTAAACCCTATTGGAAATACAACAGTTTATTTGTATACTTCATAATACAATATTGTCCCATTCTAATCGACTCTCATAATAATGAAAATATTATATTGGAGAACTCGCGCTATAAATTATATAGCTGGCACCAACTAGTTCCAGCCGGCACCACGAGGGGGAGCTCCCATTTGCAGATGGCCTACCTATTCTACCATTTATCATTGTACATATGATTCTTATAGTATTCAATCCTTTTTATTATTTCTCTTTATATCAAAATAGTAAATATATAGTAGGTTCCTGGAGTGGTAACGTTGTAAGATGGTGATTGTTACTATTCTCTCTGAAATACAACGAGTTCATCCACAAGCTTGATACCTTAGATCAGGGGGATCATACGGCTCTTTGGACGTGAAGCTACAGATCCTCAGTTCCATACGCAGATACTTATTTATGGGAGAGAGAGAGAGAGAGAGAGAATATACTATTTATTGTTTAATTAAAAAGGCATATATTGGATCAAAATATCATTTATTTTACCAATATTTCAGTTGGCTGAACGCCAACCTTTATCAAGGTATTATAACATACTTAGCGGATGTACCCGGCTTCGCCCGGGTTTTACCCGAGTGAAGGTTTGTCTAACGAACATTTGTTAAAACAATTTTCTATAAACTTATAAAAAAAAATAATAGATATATTTTGATAATTTGAAACTCGTAAATTTGAATCTCTCGATAAAGTGAACATTTTTTCCTCGGTCCCTTGAAAAATACTCGATAAGTTGAATAAAATCAATATTAATTGGTTCCCTTGGTAATTGTAATTTAAAGGAATAGTATCTTGCCTTGGAATTGTATCATAATTCTTGTTTCAAATAAATTGCTGTGTCATCCTGAATTTTGTCTTTCCTAATTTCCTACATTACAAAATCATCGTTTTATCTAGTGAACATTTTTTTCCGGTCCCTTGAAAAATACTTGATAACTAACTTTGACTTGTGCGCAATTAATAGGTAGAAAATCTTACTTTTGATAAATAATCTTTAAGATTATAAACTTAGTGATAATAAAACTTATAGATAAAAAACTTTTTATCATCGTCGCAATGGGGGCGCTGCTTTCGAGTTAAATATGCAAATCTGCAAATAACTCTAAGGATATTCAAGAAATTATTTTTCAGAAACCTTCCCAGTACTATACTAAATAACTTCCCAAAGTTTCATGGCGTTCCAATGAGTGGTTTGGTCAGGCATAAAGGACAGACACACATACATTCATTTATATATATATTGTTACGTGTAAGGCCTCTAAACGGTTGCAATCTCCGCCAATAGATGGTGCTTTCGCCGGATTCCCTTGCTGGCCGATGTGGGAGTCGCCGACTGCTGAAGTCCCGTTTCTTGGGGAGGTTGGATGTAAATACGCTTTTGTGTTGGCCCCAGGATGTAGGGTCATGTAAATACACATTGTCTGTTGATTTATTTAGATTTAATGTTAGTAATAGATGACAAAAAAAAAAGTGCTTCAAGTCTCCGTGCCGCCTCCTGTCGTTACTACCGCCACTGCCATCATCGCCAGTCTACTGCTGCTGCTACTACTCTTCTGGTAAGTCTCTCGTGTCCCCCCACCAGTGGTAAGGCCGAGAGATACTGCCAGAGGAAGGGAGTTTCCACAGGAGAGGTGGAACTCAGGAAGTCTTTGGGTGGCCTGCGGGGAAAAGCCGCAAGGAAGAGCAACCGGAGCCCAAGTGGGTGAACCACGAAGGGAAGAAGCGCGTTGTCGCAAAGAACCAGCAGGGTAAACACGCGACAAATGGTGTCAGAAGTGGGATTCTTCCTCGTGGAGGTCACCAGGAGGCTTTTTATTAAAAAGTTTTTTTGGGGGTTGCTGACAAAGGCCCATTGACGGGAGAGGCCAAGGGATGGCCTCTGAGCAGGACTCGCTGGCCGAGATCGACCGGAGGCTGCAGGAACACCGGGAGAAGTGGGACAGATTAAAACGCCGAACGGAAGAGAAATGGCTTCTGTTGGAAAGGGAAAGTGAGGAAAGAAGGCGTCGAAGAAAAGAGGAATTGCTTCTGTTGGAAAAGGAAAGCGAAGAGAAAAGGCTTCGCAGAAACTTAGAGATGGAGAGGCTGCTGTCTCAAATGAAGGCCCACTGGCAGAATGGGACAGGTACGGCCGAGACAGCTGTGGATGATGTCGGCGAGGGCCGGGCAGAGTCCCGAGGACTGGAAGTCGAGCCGGGAAACATGGGGGAATTGCGTGGAGTGGAGGGCCTGATTGAGGAGCCTCCTGGACAGACCTTGAATCTGCGTCACGCGGACCCGCGAATGAAGCGGCCCCATCGAGAAAAGCGGTACCGGCGAGGGAAGCAGTGCCCTCGGGAGAAGCGGTGCCAGGGAAAAAACGGCTACGGCGAGAGAAACGGTGCCCTCGGGAGAGGAGGTCCCGGCGAGAGAAGCGGTCCCGGCGAGAGGAATGGTCCCGGCGAGAGAGGCAGTACCAGCGAGAGGAGAGGTCCCGGCGAAAGGAATGGTCCCGGCGAGAGGAATGGTCCCGGCGAGAGAAGCAGTACCGGCGAGAGGAGAGGTCCCGGCGAGAGGAATGGTCCCGGCGAGAGGAATGGTCCCGGCGAGAGAAGCAGTACCGGCGAGAGGAGAGGTCCCGGCGAGAGGAATGGTCCCGGCGAGAGGAGTGGTCCCGGCGAGAGGAATGGTCCCGGCGAGAGGAGTGGTCCCGGCAAGAGAAACGGTGCCAGCGAGAAAAGCGGTACCGGCGAGAGGAGACCCGGCGGGATGAATGGTCCTGGCGAGAGAGGTGGTCTCGGCGAGAGAGGTGGTACCAGCATAAGAGGCGGTGCCGGCAAGAGAAGCGCCTCCGGCACGAAAGGCGGTACCGATATAAGAAGCGGAGTAGGCATAAGAGGCTGAGTCAGCATGAGGGGTGCCTCCGGCGTGAGATGCGGTTCCGGCGTGAGAAGCGGTACCGGCGAAAGGGGCGGCTCCGGCGAGAGGGACGGCTCCGGAGAAAGGGGCGGCTCCGGCGGGAGAGGCGATCCCGGCGAGAAGGACGGCTCCGGCGAGGGGGCGACTCCGGCGAGAGGGGCGGCTCCAGCGAGAAAGATTGGCTCCTGCGAGAAAGGCGATTCCAGCGAGATGGGCAGTTCCAGCAAGAGAAGCGGCACCAGCGAGAGGCGTGACATCGGGGCGACGGAAGCGATGAGGCCGGATCGGGACGATCCGCCTTGAGGGGGAGGCAGTGTTACGTGTAAGGCCTCTAAACGGTTGCAATCTCCGCCAATAGATGGCGCTTTCGCCGGATTCCCTTGCTGGCTGATGTGGGAGTCGCCGACTGCTGTGGTCCCGTTTCTTGGGGAGTTTGGATGTAAATACGCTTTTGTGTTGGCCCCAGGATGTAAGGTCATGTAAATACACATTGTCTGTTGTTTTATTTAGATTTAATGTTAGTAATAGATGACAATAAAAAAAGTGCTTCAAGTCTCCGTGCCGCTTCCTGTCGTTACTACCGTCACTGCCATCATCGCCAGTCTACTGCTGCTGCTACTACTCTTCTGGTAAGTATCTCGTGTCCCCCCACCAGTGGTAAGGCCGAGAGATACTGCCAGAGGAAGGGAGTTTCCACTTGAGTGGTGGAACTCGGGACGTCTTTGGGTAGCCTGCGGGGGAAAGCCGCAGGGAAGAGCAACGGGAGCCTGAGCAGGTGATCCACGAGGGAAGAAGCGGCGTTGTCGCAAAGAACCGGTAGGGTCAACACGCGACAATATATAGATTGATATGTGTCAACAACAAATCAGCGCCACATAACGTCAACAGAATATTTTTACGACTTAATTCTAGTTTGTTGTTGACACACATCAGTATATTTTAATGCATTGATAAAGGTTGGCGTTCAGCCAACTGAAATATTGGTAAAATAAATGATATTTTGATCCAATATATGTCTTTTTAATTAAAGATTTATTTATGGATTGCTCTATTTTCAAAACTATTTATTGTTAGCAATAAAAACATTTTGTGGCTATTTAAAAAATTTGAAATTTTGTAAATTGTAATTTTTGACTCTTCTGACTCAAAAGATTTGCCGACCCATGCCCTAGATCTTATCTTTTGCAGTAGTTTACATCGACTTCTGACCTGTGCTAGACATCTTCAAAGATCCTCCCTGGCTTGTTCATCCACGCTGATGTACCAAATGATCTTGTCGACGTACGCCAGGATGCTACCCCAGCCATTATAGGAGAGACAGAAAGAGGTGCTAGGTACAGACAGAGAGGAACTTTACTCAACCAGAACACTAGAACGCATCCACGCAAACCATCCTAGGCTTGGCATAATTCACAAAGAAGAACAGCAACTAACTAATGACATGCTGATAATTTGAAAAGGCAATTCATTTACAACAGCTAATGGTTAAAGATATGTGTGATGATGCTGAGCATCATGACGTTGGTCCGCCTTTGCCGATCCCAAGCCCGTATAAAAAGGAGGAGGGGGAGCAGTAACAAGCTCGCTAAAATACCTGGGCTCAGCTGGCCCGGCTGATAGTACCCTGTAAAGGCTCCTAATCCAGGGATACAGGATCAGCAGTGTTTGTACTCCATGTTATGAGCGCTGCACATGGCGTCTGTTCCTCATGTCAGAGGCGGCCATTTCTTTCGGAGCTGAGTCGGCCTGCCACTGAGTAGTGCTCCCAGTCTTAACGACAAAGGCAGACGCATTCTACTTCACCCAGTCATGATGGTTGTCAAACTCTATTCATCCCCGGCAGACACCATCAAAAGTCTCAAGCTTTACAAGCTTGATACCCTAATATCCTAATATGATTGAGTGGAGATAAGAAAGAAGAAGAAGATGATGACGAGGGTCCAATTTGTCAAACTCCAGGTCTGTGGTGATTAGTATCAGTCAATGGTCAAAGATACATGTTGCAAGGTATTCTGTCAGTAAAGGCTTGAATTTGCCATTATGGTGTTATTTCCGTAAGATTAGATCGGTTAGGATGCCTGTGAAGAGCTGATGGATCGTCAGTAGTTAGGAAGGAGGCTGGTATTAAGCCTGATACAAACTGTCTTAAAGTTTGCGATGTGAGGCAGGATAGATTGCTGCTGAGGATGGCGTTACCACAACTGGAACCATGAAGTGGCAGTTCCAGGGCTGATAATCATGACGTTGGTCCAGTATGTCAAATTCCAGATCTGTGGTGGTTAATATGATTCAATGTTCAAAGACACATGCAGTGTTATAAGGTGTTCTGTCAGTAAAGACTTGGATTTGACATTCTGGCGTTATTTCGGCAAGATGAGTCCGGTTAGGATGCCTGTTAAGAGCCGATGGATCGTCAATGGTTAGGGAAAAGGTTGATCACAAGCCTGGTACAAACTGTCTTAAAGTTTGGGATGTGGGGTAGGTTAGATTGCTGCCGAAGATGGCGTTACCATAACTGGAACCACAAAGTGGCAGGTCCAGGGATAGGCCACGGTGGTGATGATATAGCGCCCTCGAAGATCTCGTAACGGCTTAAAGTTTCTTCCAAGACGCTATTTACATTTCTCACGAAGTCACAAATATCCCCCAACTAAGACTCAAAGCATGGGAGAAGTTCTCGTTGAATATTCTACAATCCTCATACTGCACTACAGACTCCATCATTATTTACTCCATGCCTTACAGTTGGTCTCCGCTTCCTAAAACGAAACATAAACATATGCCGGCGTTTTAGCGGCAGTGATAAGTAGCTTGCCTGCCATTTAAAGCTGCTTCGAGCATAGCATATTGTCATTTCAAAATGCAGGTTATTCATCAGAAAAAGGTACAAAATATCAAGAGGTTCAATTTCCGAAATCATGTCAGGATTTAAAGTAGTCCACATCTCCTAGGCCTGAGATGATTGCACAATTCCCCAAAATTCTCAACGAGGAATGTCAAACTCGATACACGCTGTCGATGTTTGGTAGATTAGGGAATCACAAATATGGCGAAATGCCTTACGGTGGACCGACGAAGACTCGATTCACCTGAAGACCTTAATGGGAATCACCGAGAAGTCCCATATATATAGAAATCCATAGTTATTGAATTCGACATGAGCACAAGAGAAATGACAATCGAATGACGCTAACTCAAATCCCTGAGGAAACGGTTGTTCCAGCCCATTATATTATTTGTCGCAAAAATCCAAGTGAGAGGTCGATAAATCTTATTCGTCTTGATATTCCGTTGAAAGTTTATCTATTGATTCAGCAGCATGCTAAGAATCCAGTAGGGATCAGGATCAGTTCTTTCAGCAGTTGAGAGATTTTGAATTCTCAAGAATTGTTTTGTCAAGAATGGGAAACCAACGTTTCTTGGAAACAACCAATGGTTACCGATCTGATCGGTTTGCTTTTCTTCAACAATGGAATTTGTTCTCTTTCTAATATATCTCAACCACTCAAATGGCAACATCTTATAAGGTTCGTTGATTTGATGTTTTTACTTTTATTATAATTATTTTATAAATATTTTATTTTAACTCCGCCTTTGCCAGTCCCATGCCCGGATTAAAAAGGAGGAGGGGGAGCAGTAACAAGCTCACTAAAAAACCTAGGTTAAGCTGGCCCGGCTGATAGTACCCTGTAAGGGCTCCTAATCCAGGAATACAGGATGAGCAGCGTTTGTATTCCATGTTAGGAGCGGCTGTACATGGCGTCTGTTCCTCATGTCAGAGGCGGCCATTTCTTTTGGAGCTAAGTCGGCCTGCCACTGAGTAGTGCTCCCAGTCTTAATGACAAAGGCAGACGCATTCTACTTCACCCAGTCATGAATGATTGAGTGGAGATAAGAAAGAAGACTTTTATTTTTGCTAATAAGAAAATCTCTCATTTACCTATTTACAAACTAATCAAATTCAATTCAGTAACATACATATGCTTACAAAATGGCGTCGCCTCAAGAATACAGTACCAAGTAGGAGATGCGATTTGCTATCAGATTTCTTCATGATGAAAAGCAAACCTTACTCATACATACAGTCTTGTGAAATAGGTTTATGGATCTAGATGATTTATTTATAGATAGTAATTTAAAAGGGTTAAAAAGTTTGAAAATTACGTCGTTTGAATTGATTCTTCCCGCTCAGCCGAAGTGTATACGCCGGCCACGATTGGAGTTATTCAGAAGCTTCCTGAAGAATATTTACACCTTAATATTATTCAAATAAAGATATTTATAAAGAGGTTCCTGGATCGTCGAACGTCAACTACCTGGGCTGTCCAGCTCACTAGTATGGACTAGTGTAGGGGTCGGTAAACTGCGGCTTGTGAGTCACATTAGGCTCTTTGAATGTAAAGCTGCGGCTCTTTATATAGTTCCATACGTAAATATTATTTATGCGAGTACTATTTATTGTTGGCAAAAATAAAGTCACAGTAATGAAGGTGACGAGTCGTTTGAATAGAATAAAATAATAGTTCATTAGATAACTTTAAATAGTGAATAAGTTTGAGGGATAAAAAGAATTAGCGGTAAACAGAGTTAACTCTCGAGCGCGCGCGCAGAGAATGTAACGTGCTTGCCAAGCTTTACAGTTACAAGCTATGTACATTTTTGGTTATGACAATATTGTGGTTCTTTAAAAATTTGCAAGTTTTTTGTAAGAATTTGTAAATTGTAATTTTTGTCTCTTCCGACTCAAAAGTTTGCCGTCCCCTGGACTAGCAATTCCTTCCTGAGTGGATTACTGAGTTGAACCAGTTGACCAGGAAGTTCCATGGTGAGTCTGGCCATAGATGTAGGGTTGAGGTGGGTCAATCTAAGCAGGATAGCTGTTAGTATCCTATGTCTAATGAAAGCTGGACAGCTGAAGAGGAGATAACTAACTGTTTGTGATTCTTCCGAACAGTGAGGATAAGTTGGGTCTGTTTCGGGATGCATAAGTGCAAGGCCTGCCTTACCAGATGAGTTAATTTAATCTATGAACTGTAGGATATGTAAATATAGGGTTGTTAAGAAAACCGTTGAGATTTTGTTGAGAGTGGGTTTCACACTATCTGACCTTGGATCAAAATCACTCATGAAGCAGAGGTCTAAAGGCTAACATGTATAGATGCTTAGATGTGTGTCAATAACATTAATATGTTATAATACCTTGATAAAGGTTGGCGTTCAGCCAACTGAAATATTGGTAAAATAAATGATATTTTGATCCAATATATGTCTTTTTAATTAAAGATTTATTTATGGATTGCTCTATTTTCAAATAGATTTAATTTATTTTGATCATACAACCATCATTGTTTAAAGTCAAAATATTTCTTGTTTGTTGCTAACTAGTCAGCTGTCTGTTGCTTATTTCTAGTTAGTTCAGATTTCAGTTGGGTTTAGCTGGTTATCTCAGTTCTTAGTTCCTTTGTTGACAGTTATTTCAGTTGTCATTAGCGTGTAACGCTAGGTGTATCTTGGAATAAAAGGTAATTCACTATATTGGCTTGCCATCGTCTCTTTATACCATAGGCATATAACACTCAGCTTACTCTGTGAAGATAGGCTTAGAGATATCCAACATTACTGGACACTTCATTTCCCAAAAATTAATGTCAGGGTCAAAATAGTCTATGTACTCTTTTCAGCAAAGCTTCCTCTTTGGCAGTCGTTCGATGAAGGCCAGAATGGAAATCTAGCAACAATGGTTATGGAATTTATTTAAAATAAATAAACACTTTCTATTTGAAAATTGTAAAATTTATTTAATATATAAATATTAACAACCAATTTAACAATTGTTGAATAAATTTGATGGAAGACAACAATTACATGTACAGTATAGCCAATTTATAACAATGAGTATGGCAATGTTTTATATAATTGCAATTTCGGGACTAATAATAAAAAAAAGTATTGCCACACATTTTCAACAAAATGTTAATAATTCATGAGAAAGTGAGTGTTGGAATAAAAACAGCAATGTGAAAATATATTACATGTGAATGAACATGAAAGGCGATTTTTGGAACATAAAAATGGAATGCACATTATCGAATAATTCATCACTTGTAGAAGCCTATTATGTTTACATGCATGTTTAAAGATGAGGTATGTTACAAATATATATACAATATGCTTTTAAAAGACTAGACATAATACATTTCAAGAGAATTTCATAAACTATTATTTTTGCTCAAAATCAGACTTATTTTTTAATATGTTTTACCAAACATACAATTTATAAATAATATTTCATAGAAATTACTATAATCGCCATGTTCGTCTGAATAAAAATATTTTAAAATATCAAAATAAAAATGGATACAATGTGATTAAAAAATTGAATATATACTTATATAAGAGAATATATTTGATTAAAATATAAATATTATACAAACTTTTACCATTTAAATTTAACGTGGTATACTTTTGCCTGCAAAGTAATTGTTTATATTTATTGAATTTCACTAATAATTTTATATGTGAATATTTCTTTTTTCATTCTTCATAAAAGCAAAATTCCAAGGTGTTCTTGGTAAAAATACAATTAATAAAGTGTGGTATACGTACAAAACTTCAATAACATGTAATAACTACAGATATAAAATAAAAATGACTTAGTTTTCCTAGATATATATAACGTAAAAACATTATACAAAAGATGAGGTAATACTTAAACTAAAGATATGGAAAAGCTAAAATAAAATAGAGTTTTTTTGTACCGATTTTGCCCGAAAGCTTGATTGTTTGTTCATAAAAGAAACTTATCCTCCTTATCTTTGATTTTTTCTCTCTTTATCAAATTTTAATATTTGAAAAAAAAAAATTATAATAAAAAATACTCTATGGTAAGTTTTAAAATTTAAAATGTTTTTTTTTTAGTAGCTCATTATTGTCATTTTATTAAGAAATCTTAATAAAATTTCACGAAACTTTCAAACTAGATTTGATCAAAAGTGGATCATGGAGGTTTCAGATTAACAAAAAAAGTCATCTTATAATATTTAGTTAGGAGCTGCAACTCTCCAATGCTATCTATTGAAATATTCTGAAAATAAAGCAATCCAAATTAAATATTTTTATTCAATCTAATCCATGTCCTTTTTTTTCTATTGAAATATGTGTCAACTAAACGCTAATTTTCTAAATTATTTGCTGATGAGAGAACTAGTAACCTGAAACGCGTTTTTAGTTGTAACTTTTCTCACTATATCAGGAAATATTTTTCACCATACATTTAATGTTTAGTCGAAAATTTAAGAAAAAAAAAACGACATTTAGTTGATAATTTCTCATAAAAATAATAATTGTTCAGCATTCAGAGTTGCATTAAATAGAGAATGATGTCGTTAATTTAAATAAAGTTTGTCCACATCATATATCTTAGTATATGAGAGGCAAAAATAATTAAAATCAACATTATTCTCAAAGATAAGGATTTTAAATTAATCGCTGTAATCAAATTTGAACTTAGATTTGAACTCTACAAGTTTGTACATAATAAAATGTAAATTAAAATCCATCTACTTTATACTTATCTTTTCCATATCTTTACTCTGTATAAAAGGTAGTGTAACAATACTCTCCAGGTAGAAAAGTTATGGGTACTGGCATCCCACAGCTGACCAGTATGGAGGAGGGGGGTGAGGAAAGAGATGGTTCTGTAGTTTAACAGGATCGCTGATGGCTGGTCCCTGACACATCGTTTCAAGTCCCTTGAAGTCGAACTGGTATGTATATCGCTTGCCTGGAACCTTACGCATCATGTTCTTATCATAGTAGTAACGTAGAGCTCGGCTTAATTTGTCGTAGTTCATATTAGGCTTGCTCTTGCGTTTTCCCCATAGTCGTGCTACTTCGTCTGGTTCCTTAAGGCGGAATTCTCCTTCGGCTTTCTCCCAGCTGATGACTGCTTCGTAGGCTGGATCGGACAGGAGTTCGAGTAGGAACTGCCATAGCTGAATCTGTCCGCCGCCACTGCCTGTACAACACATATGTCGTGAATGACAGCAGCTTGGCACACAGCTATTGCATATTTATAATTAGTAATTTGAATATTATTTAGCTTTTTTTGAATATTTCAAATAATCAACCAAGGATTTATTTATGATGCACTAGCACGCCATCTGTTATCAAAATTCGAAACTATTATAGACACGTATGATTCTTTTTTAAAATAAACAATTTCTACTGCCCTTACTGCAATGGAAAAATTAGTTCACCACTGATGAGCCAGGCCCTCCCATTAATTTTTTCCATTGCAGTAAGGGCAGTAGAAATTATTTATTTTAAAAAAGAATCATACGCGTCTATAATAGTTTCGAAGGATTTATTTACTAACTATTTTGATATGAAGAGATAAGAAGCATGATTGAATACTATAAGGATTATATGTACAAAGATAATTGATATAACAGGTGGGCAATCTGCAAACGGGAGCTCCCCCTCGTGGTGCCGGCGAGAACTAGTTGGTGCCAGCTATATAGTTTATCGCTCGCTTTCTCCAATATAATATTTTCATTATTATTAGAGTCGATCAGAATGGAACAATATTCAGTTATGAAGTATACAAATAAAATCTGTTGTAATTCCAACAGGGTTTATAATAAAATTTTAAAGTTAATGGGAATCTCTAACACATTCTCTAAGAGAGAATTTATTATGAACATTTTTTAAAGATAAGTTTAATTCGTTTAGCAAACTAAAAAATCACATCCCGTTTAAGTGAAGTACATATGTGTTATTTAGCAAGCCTGAAATAAGTCATCATGAACCCTGCAGATTCTGCAGTAACTTCACAATGAGATTCAGTTTGGTTTCACATTGAAAGCTCCCTTTGGTTCCTTGCAGACTCCATAGAGATTTTACATCTTCTAGATGAGACGGTTTGGGATCTCTGCTTCAGCATAGCAAGTATTGACCCGAAACCTTGACAAGTTCTGGGACAACTTGGACACTGATGGCATTTCCCAGTACATTAACATCAAAATGTGTGATCGCTTGTAAACTGAATGCTAGGAAAACTCACTACCCATTCGGAAACCCATTTAATCCTAATTCTCCGGTAAATATCTACATTCGTAGACAAAAACTTGAAAAAGTTTCATATATTTATGTCGCAGGTCGTCTGTTTATTTGAAGAAGACAGGGGCAATTTTGTTCAAACCTGGTTATCTTGTATGCCTTCAAAAAAATGCTAATGTATATCAAATATCTTTCAGAGTTATTGTCTCAATCCCGATATACATGCTAAAAGGTACAACTTCCTTAAGTTTTGTCCATGAGTGTATCTTTCAGAGTTATTGTCTGAATCCTGATATACATGCTGAAAGGTACAACTTCCTTAAGTTTTGTCCATGAGTGTATCTTTCAGAGTTATTGTCTCAATCCCGATATACATGCTAAAAGGTACAACTTCCTTAAGTTTTGTCCATGAGTGTATCTTTCAGAGTTATTGTCTCAATCCCGATATACATGCTAAAAGGTACAACTTCCTTAAGTTTTGTCCATGAGTGTATCTTTCAGAGTTATTGTCTGAATCCTGATATACATGCTGAAAGGTACAACAAGTTTTGTCCATGAGTGTATCTTTCAGAGTTATTGTCTGAATCCTGATATACATGCTGAAAGGTACAACAAGTTTTGTCCATGAGTGTATCTTTCAGAGTTATTGTCTGAATCCTGATATACATGCTGAAAGGTACAACAAGTTTTGTCCATGAGTGTATATCATCCTGTGTTCTAATTTTTCTTTAAACAGGTGCTCGTAGAAGAGTTTTCAATACTCGACAGCTTGACCTCTCGATTTATATAATGTAATGATAAAACTTTTGTATAAAGATGAGTGAAATATTTGTCAGTAAGGGATCTTAGCCACATCAAACAGAGCTTGAGTGCTAGGGATAAAGTTTCTAGCGATTAATTCAGCTGGATGTGCCAACAAATATAGAGAGGAAAGTGAAACTTAATAAAACATAATACATATTCATCTCTGCCTTTACAATTTAACAAAATCAACAAGCAATACAGGGCTAGATTTATTTTAACTATATTATTTATTTCTCTAGCCTTCGGGCAAATATGCCCTTCAATAGGAGAATTAGAAGTATGACTTCCAGCTAAATATGGTTAAAGTTGGCTGGAAGTCATATTTATAGTTCTCATGTTGGAGGGCATGTTTTAGCCGGAAAGTTAGAGAAATAATTAAAAAACTAAAGAAAACTGGTCTTGGATTGCGTGTTGATTTTGTTAAATTAATAAAGGCATGCTTCAAAAATGTCTTTCATATCATAGCGATGATGTTATCTGAATCAACATCTGTTTTAAGAGAGAGATAAAACTGTGAATATTTAAAGAAAACCAACCATTCTCTGGTGAGCTTGGAGACTTGGGCTTAGTCTTCTGAACGTCTTCCTTGGGTTTGGCTTCTTCTTCTTCTTGGAGAGCGCCTGCAACATGGACGAAGGAAGATAAGTACCCTGCAGATATCATTAATGAGTCTATATACCAATAATACTTTGTGTAAAACAGCCATGTGTAACCATGTGTACCATAGCCAACAAACTTCTTGCTGCTTACAAGAGTTCTTCATCTCGCTCCAGTTCCGTCAAGAGCGATCTTGCCTCCTTGAAAGCCCTCAAGAGCCATCATGATATCCTCATCACTAAATCAGATAAGGGCTCACAAGTAGTTGTGTTAAAAGTTGATGATTACAAGAAGAAAATGTCTGATATCCTTTCAGACTCCGATACCTTCCAAGAGATTTCACCTGAACGTGTTTGTGCTATTTCTGATGCCTACAAATCATCACTCAGATTGCTCAGAAGAAACGAATGCATTACTCCCGATCAGTTCCAGCAGTTTACCTCCAATCTTTCTAGGGTTCCATATATATATGGCCTACCAAAGACCCATAAGCCCAGTGTCCCCCTTAGACCCATAGTTGCTTACCATCTGTCACCCGCCTTACCACTGGCCAAATACCTTTCTAGCCTTCTAAAACCCCTGGTCAAAACTCATAATCTTTACTCAGTACAAGATCCATCTGAATTTTTTACAAGATTAAAGAATGTCTCCCAACCTCGTGGTCTCACAATGTCGACTTTTGACGTGACATCACTCTTTCTGTGCCTCCCGCATTCTCTGATCATAGATGGCCTAGAGCAACTTCTTTCTTCTTCCACCCTTCCTAGTAATAATCAAAAAACCATCTTGGATTTATTCACCATCTGCCTTGACATGAATGCTTTAGAATTCAATGGCTGTTTCTTTGTACAGATGAGAGGCTCCCCTATGGGCAGCCCTCTTTCCACAATAGCAGCTGAGATTGTTATGTCTAATCTGGACCGGTGGTTAGTTTCCCATAATCATTTGGGGATCGAGATGTGGTCGAGGTACGTTGACGACATTTTTTGCCTCCATCGTGATACCGACCATCTCCCCATACTCACGGTTTTAAACTCATACCATCATGATCTCCGTTTTACTCACAACCCATCATGTTTTAATTGCATCCCGTTTTTAGACGTTTTAGTCATCAACACTAATGGCACTTTTCAGACCACCGTATTTCGCAAGCCTAACTTCACTCCCTCCTATTTACACTTTTTATCACATGCCCCGGTTGCTCACAAAATCACCACGGTAAAAACTCTCTCCAAACGGGTATATACTCATTGTTCCCTTGCCTTATTTAGAACGATCGAGAAGCGTACCGTTTACACCCATCTTTTATCCGCCGGTTACCCTCATAATTTTATTGACCGCCATTTTTACGTTCCGAACCACAAAAAAGTTACACCTCCGCTGTATAAAAACGTCTGTGTCCTTCCTTTTTCGACCACGAACTCTGATATTGCGTTATTTTTACGAAAATTCGGTATTCGCACGTTTTTGAATAATTCGCCTTCCCTAGAAGCATCCTTACGGCACCCCATAACAAAAAGCTCCATCAAACTTAACCCTCTATCCCTCAATAACGGCATCTATAAAATATCATGCAACGATTGTGAGCAATGCTACATAGGTGAAACTGGTCGAACCATCGCTACTAGAATCCGCGAACACAACCGTAATATACGTTCCAAAGATCGAAAATCTCTCATCTTTCAACACATGGCAGATTTCGACCATTCCTTTAATTTAGACGATACGATTTCTGTATACAGGGATATTGGAAACAAGTACCAACGCTTGGTTCTGGAAGCACTGGTGTCCAACTGTACTCCCAGTTTTAACCGGAAGATTGATCTCCCACCGCAATATACAATATTTTACGGCCTCACTCGCTGATATGTTTCTGGGTTTTTATTGTTATTTACGGTTCAATTTTTATCTCCGTGTTTTGCCTTCAGATTTAATTTTTATCTCCGTTTTTGCCTCTATTTCTCACACAGAGTTTGTTTTATTTTTATTTGTAAATATGCAAATTCCCCTTTTCCAATCTCCAGTATGTAAAATTCCTTATTCTTTGCGCGTATATATGTAAATATTTTCGCTTATAAATATGGCACTTCTATGTCTACACTTGTATTAGACCTGAAGAAGGGCAGTTGCTGCCTGAAAGCTCGTCGTGTTCTATTAAAAGAATCTTACCACGTTACCCTGTTTTTCTTTGAATAACTATCAGTGTCCACGCGAACTAAACTGAAATCTATCTCTCCCCTTCCCTTTCATCCTTTCCCTCAGTTGTAACTACGTCTAGCTGGTCAGCCAATCATGTGCTCCCGCAAGTTAAACTGAAATCCCTCCTATCCTTTCTATCAGTTATAACTATGTGTAGCTGGTTAGCCAATCATGTGCTCCGCAAACTAAACTGAAATCTATCTCTCCCCTTCCCTTTCATCCTTTCCCTCAGTTGTAACTACGTCTAGCTGGTGTGCCAATCATGTGCCCCCGCAAGCTAAACTTAAATCTATCACTTTCCTTCCCTTTAATCCTTTCGGTCAGTTGTAACTATGTCCAACTGGTCAGCCATCATGTGCTCCCGCAAGTTAAACTGAAATCTAACTTCCTGTCCTTCCCTTCTATCAGTTGTAACTACGTGTAGCTGGTTAGCCAATCATGTGCCCCACACAAGTTATACTGAAATCTAACTTCCTCTCCTTTCCTTTTATCCTTTCTATCAGTTGTAACTAAGTCCATGATATCCCTTTAAACAAAGTTTTTCTCTTGATAAATACGACAATAAGGGTATTACCACCAGGACGGGCGTGGTGCAGGAACTCTGCCAGGACTCGGGCAGTCCGCGGGGAGGTCAGGCGGGCCAGCTGTGCGGAGGTCAGGCGGCAGAGATCCCGACCGTTGTCCGGCAGTCTGTTCTGGTCCAGGTCTCCCAGTCCACACTGCTCAGCCATCCAGCCCACCCAGGCCTGGATATCCTGGGACGACCATGCCTCTGGGTCTGCAACAGCCACTAGGTCTGAGATCTTCTGGTATAGCCACACAGATATATGTTCCGACACACTTATACACGTTCTGAAACACGTAAATGTAGTAATATATGTCAATATACACGATATTTTCATATGTAACATAAGTATAAATAGTGTAAAAGCCCCAAAATGTGGAGACAATTCAACACGCCAGTTTGGTAATAAATTTTTGTTGAGACAGCCGAACCCCAGGGTCCGAGGAGACGAATTTCGTCAAAGATTATTCTTTTTCCTCCCAGGAAACTTCCAATAAGTTTCACGACCGCCACTAGACACCAACAAAAGGCTAGATAACGACAGATCATCTCTGCCTCTCATGTAGATCACATCCTCCTGGACCTTGTCCACGTCTACGGCGCTGGCCTCTCTCTGAGGTGACATCCAACCAGCATCGTCCTTTGTGTTACCCATTGACGCTGAAACCACAAGGCCCATGACTGCATAGTACTTGTGGCACCACATCTATCAGCCGAAAGGATAACTTGTATACCAAAACATGGTGGTTCTGGTGGCGGAGACAAATGTATCTAATCCTTATGTCTACTAGCAGTTGCTGGTAATAAAGTAGGTCGCTGTATCTACATAGCTTTGTTATTTAGAAGCCTTGTAGTAAACAACGACGGCTGATATTGCTGTAGGATACAGAGTCAAAGGTAGGGAGGGAGTGAAGGTGAGGACTCCAGGGAATGCCAGTAATTGAAGGTATCATCACCGCGATGACGTAATTAGCAGAGTAAGTTAATTCATTGACTACTAAATCTCGCCATCTAGCTGCTGTAGGGAAGCCGGGGGCAAAAAAAGGTAAAATTACAAACTGGGGGTGGAGCGGTCGGTAAGTTGGGTCACGATCTGGCAAGCTAACCTCTGACCTCCGGGTGTGGCCGGATCTCCTATAGCGTCGTCTGCTTGCCCTTGATTGGCTGCTTGCTTAGATCGGCTGCCGAACTTTTTTTTTTTTCTTGTACGACAACACATTTTGCCGGTAGCAAGAGTTAGCCGGATCTCTGCCTAATAGATAGTATGTCATCTGTTGCTTCACTTTTCTGGTAATTTCAGAACTTGTGAACTGTCTGTGATTGGGGTAGATGGAAACTGATCTTTCGTCACACCGATATTCCATTTAAACTCCACCTTTTGCTGTCTTTTTTAATATACAACTTTGAGGAATGAAAGTATTTGAGCACGAATATTTATTTTTCATATAAAGCAAACTTCTACTGTCCTTACTGCGATGAAAAGATATTGAGAGGGCTTGACTTATCAGTGGTGAAACCTCCCAGTTGTTTGGCCAATATAATCCACCAGACCGCTTCTCAGAGCTCTAATACTGTATTGAACGATTCTGCTTATATATGCTACACCGAAGGATGGGAATTTAGAAATGGTTTTCAATCAAACTATGGACATAAGCTTTTTGGACAGTAGAATTAACTATAAATATTTGCATCGAGCAATGTTATTCCGTAAGCAATAAGATTAAGCCAGTATAAGTTTGATTTGTAGGAAAAAGAAACATTCGTGCTTATATCAATACTAGCCGAACGACCCGGGCAACGCCCGTGTTTTATCCGATTGAATGTTTTGATTCAAATACTATTTGTTACAATTATAAATTGGCGCCTTAAATAAATGCATATGTTAGTTAATAACTATAGCCTATGTGCTTTATCTGTCTATGTACTGTTGGCTTCCGTAGGCGTCTCTTACTGGGAAAAAGAAAGAGAGGATTCCATTTGGTTATTAACTAATATATGCATTTATTTAAGGAGCGACCCGCTCCAACACAAGGGTTACAAAAACGAAAAAGCGAGTGGGGGGGGGGGGGCAAAGGTGACGTGATCGTAGCCGACCAATAGGAGGGCGCCATTCCAAAAAAAAAAAAGCAAACGGTGACAGAGATGACTGATGAAGAATGACGCGCTCGTAACTGTATATAGAATTATTTCCCTCCTTATATATAAATGGCGCGTTATTGCTCAATACAACCTTGAAATTAATTTAACTCTTAAAAAACTAACCATATATGCCCTAATTCGAGTATATATTACCATTATTATCCGTAGTCCTGTACCTAAGCATTGTGATCCTATCTTTCTTTCTGTCCTACTTTGGATTGAGTATCAGGACAGGCGAACGAGGATTGAATAAATCATTCTCTAGGGTAGAAATTAGGACATGTCGAACAATAATTGAATAAATCCCTACTGAAGGCAGAATCAGGACATGCGAACAAGAGTTAAACAAAATCGCTGCCTAGGATAGATTTCAGGACAGGTGAGAACAAAAATTGGATAATTTTTTCCTAGGAGAAAATCAGCACAAGCGTACAATAATTTGGTGAATTTTCTTTAGGGTAGAAATTAAGACAAGCGTACAAGAATTTGGTAAATTTTCTCTAGGGGAGAAATCAAAACAAGCGTACAATAATTTGTTAAATTTTCCTTAGGGGAAAATCAGCACAAGCCTAAAATAATTTGGTAAATTTTCCCTAGGGGAGAAATCAAGACAGGCGTACAAGAATTTGGTAAATTTTCCCTAGGGGAGAAATCAAAACAAGCGTACAATAATTTGTTAAATTTTCCTTAGGGGAGAATCAGCACAAGCGTACAATAATTTGGTAAACTTTATCTAGGGTAGATATCAAGACAGGTGTCAAGAATTGAGTAAATCTTCAATTATGTAGAAATTAGGACAGGTAGACAATAATTGGATTATTTTCACTAGGATAAAATCAGAACAAGCGTACAAGAATTAGGTACATAAGTTCTGTTCACCTGCTCTGATAGCAACATATATAAATATTTTACATTTTGACAACACATTGGTGTCTCTTAAGAGTTCTTGGCCCTCTCTACACCAGCTTCTGTTACAATTCAGACAATCCCAGTGGTGGCAATGGTATAAGTCAATGTATGAACACAATTTATAAACTGACTCTATTTAGTTGAAAAATAAGCTTAGGAAGTCAGCTAGGTTAAGGTAGTCCAAAGATAATGAAAATGGCGACACCTGACACATCTTGTTTTAAACCCCGAATATCAAAAGGATCGATAGGCCACGCTTTCGCGGTCCGTATTCGTACTGAAAATCAAGATCAAGCCAGCTTTTTCCCTTTCACTCCACGCGAGGTTTCCGTCCTCGCTGAGCTCGCCTTAGGACACCTGCGTTACCCTTTGACAGATGTACCGCCCCAGCCAAGCTCCCCGCCTGAAACTGTCCTCGGAGCGGATCGCCCCCTCCAGAGGTGGGGACTTGGTTCTAAAAGGCCGGTCCGAGGCAGCTTTCCGCCTCACGGAGTCAGTAAAGAAACGATGAAAGAGACTTGGCGAGATTTGGAGAAATGGCGAGAGAAGAGACAATACAATTTTTAGAGGAAAAGAAACAAAAAGAGAGAGAACAAAAAGAGAGTTTATAAAATAAATCCAATATATAATTGATATCGAAATTAGATTTTATTCATTCGTCAATGGGGGGCGCTAACTTCTGATTTACTCCATAAAAACCCCACTGTATTTCACAATGAGCAAGCAGAAGTACAAATATCTTAAACATTTCTTGTTCAGCAATATCGTCAATAGACAATGGGGGAGTGAACACCTTGTAAACAACTTGTACACATCCTCGGTGCTCGTGAATCCCGCGTTATATATACCTTCGACACCGATGGAAGAAAAAAATGGTCAACATGCAGAGACAAGGATGTCCCCTGGACAAGAAAACGAGAGAAAATTCTCTCCCAAGATGGAAAAATTTGATAGGAATATTCGAAGCTGGGCATTGGACAGTTTGGCTGTGGTGTTTCTATAAACCGTGGAAAGCCAACCAAAGGATGAAGTCTCACGGCGTCATCAGTCAGCAAAGAGATATTTATTTACAAATGATTTTATTAAGACATTTCGTTTTACATAAACTCGTCCTGAAATGCTAAAAAGTATCAACAAGTAAACAGGGGGGTCGGTGGAAGGCTGGTTAAACCGTTTGGTTTACGACCACTACGACCCGGGTTCGATCCCCGCATTGGACACTTTTTTCTGTTAAAAAAAAATGCTCCAATGGCCCCCCGATTCTTGCAAAAGTCCAACCCCACCAGCGAGTGCAAGTAACCAAACGGGGCTCTGGCACATTTGTAAGTGCAAAGTCGAACTGCTTTCACATGTGTAGACATGTGGTGCGCTTACAGTAAAAAGCAGTCGCTAACTACCCACCATGATTATCATGGCCTGTACCACGTGTACTAGGGATAAGCAAAAAAAAAAAAAAAAACAAGTAAACAGACTGCCAACTACTCTCATGGACAAAACTTAAGGAAGTGGAAAGCCTTTGATGTGGCCTATTGTCAATTTTTTTTTTAAGAAGACACAGAGGCAATAATATTGTTCACACTTGGTTATATTGTGTGTCTTCAATAAAGGTCACTGTAATATCTTTCAGAGTTATTGTATGAATCCTGATATATATGTTAAAAGGTACATCTTCCTTAAGTGTTGTCCATGAGTGTATATTGGTTATCTCGTGTGTCTTCAATAAAGGTCACTGTAATATCTTTCAGAGTTATTGTCTGAATCCCGATATACATGCTAAAAGGTACAACTTCCTTAAGTTTTGTCCATGAATGTATATTGGTTTCTCGTGTGTCTTCAATAAAAGTGACTGTAATATCTTTCAGAGTTATTATCTCAATCCCGATATACATGCTAAAAGGTACAACTTCCTTAAGTTTTGTTCATGAGTGTATCTTTCAGAGTTATTATCTCAATCCCGATATACATGCTAAAAGGTACAACTTCCTTAATTTTTTTTTCCATGAGTGTAGATAAAGAGAAATAGATTGGCCTCGTTCTCCCCATACAAAACAACGCCAAGATAAACAGCAGTTCTGTCCGTTGACAGAATCCCCACAGATCCGGGGAATCCACCCAGGGTCACCATTGAGGGACGGACGCGTGGGAAAGATTTTTTACGGGGACCTGTGGGAAATATGAGCGCCCAGGTAATAAGGAGTTAGCCCCTCACCACCGAGTAATTGTCTAAATGGCATTCTACTCCGCCCACGATCGTTTGGCTCACTTTGATGTCGGCAGTTTGTCCTGACGTGCCACAGGTAGTCAGCCCTGAGCCATTCCACCTACAGTTTCGAAAACTTCCACTTTTAATGTGAAATATAAATATAAAGATATTTATATATAAAAAATCGAAACTATTATAGACGCGTATGATTCTTTTTAAAAATTAAACAATTTCTACTGTCCTTACTGTAATGAAGATTAATGGGAGGACCTCATTGCAGTAAGGACAGTAAAAATTGTTTAATTTTTAAAATAATCATACGCGCATTGTCTGAATCCCGATATACATGGTAAAAGGTACAACTTCCTTAAGTTTTGTCCATGAGTGTATATTGGTCATCTCGTGTGTCTTCAATAAAGGTCTCTGTATAATAATCTTTCAGAGTTATTGTCTGAATCCCGATATACATGGTAAAAGGTACAACTTCCTTATGTTTTGTCCATGAGTGTATATTGGTCATCTCGTGTGTCTTCAATAAAGGTCACTGTAAAAATCTTTCAGAGTTATTGTCTGAATCCCGATATACATGGTAAAAGATACAACTTCCTTAAGTTTTGTCCATGAGTGTATATTGGTCATCTCGTGTGTCTTCAATAAAGGTCACTGTAATATCTTTCAGAGTTATTGTCCCGAAATACATGGTAAAAGGTACAACTTCCTAAAGTGTTGTCTCCACCAGTATATTTATTTTTCCGTTTATCATTACTCTTCACAATTCATCCTTTCATACTTCATCCCTAAGGTTAGAAATAATCGTTATTTCTCCTTAAAATAAATTTCGATTTTTCGTTCAAAAGAAACACATGCGGGATAATTTTCAAATTTCGTTTTATAGTGTATACATACTACAAGAGATGTGGGGTGGAGCTCCCTACACGTGCCTCCCCACACTACCGGCACGAGCCCTGGTCACGCAGCAGGCACGAGCCAAGCACGTAATGAAGTTGCAATCACGATTCTATCTTCAGCACGTCGTGTTGGTGAGCTAATGGGATGTCCCCCACATATACGTCCAACTAGCCTCATGTCTTTCGTCCGACTAATTGACCAACTGAGTATGATCTTCTAGACCTACACAACGGTCGTACCAGACACTTCACCGTGGCAAGACACCAGGCAAGTAGAAAGCCACCGACGCTGCGACAAAGGTTTTTTTTTTTTTGATAATCCCTAGTACACGTGGTACAGGCCATGATAATCATGGTAGGTAGTTAGCGACTGCTTTTACTGTAAGTGCACCACATGTCTACACATGTGAAAAGCAGTTCGACTTTGCACTTACAAATGTGCCAGAGCCCCGTTTGGTTACTTGCACTCGCTGGTGGGGTTGGACTTTTGCAAGAATCGGGGGCCATTAGAGCATTTTTTTTTTAATTAGAAAAAATTGCCCAATGCGGGAATCGAACCTGGGTCGTAGTGGTCGAAAACCAACGGTTTAGACCATCCTTCCAGCGACAAAGGTGAGATTCTTCGGTTCCAGGAACGAAAAGTTTGAGAAAACTGACAGAGAAAAAAAAATTATTCAGAGATCAAAATCAAAAAGATCCTCTATGGGCTAAAAAAATCAAAAAATTTAATGGTATTACTTATAAAACTTGTTTTGAAAATAGAGCAATCCATATTTAATTCATTAGATAATAAAAAGGCTTATATTGGATTTAATAAAAGATTTATTTTCCTATATTTCGGTTGGCTGAACCTCATTATACCAAAATGTAATGACTTGATAAAGGTTTGGCGTTCAGCCAACCGAAATAGTGGCAAAATAAATCTTTTATTAAATCCAATATATGTCTTTTTATTATCTAATTTATAAAACTGTAAAATGAAAGTATTTAAAAGCACGAATGTTTCTTTTATACATAATACAAACTTCTACTGCCCTTACTGCGATGATAAAATATATTGGGAGGGCTTGGCTCATCAGTGGTGAACCCTTCCAGCAGTTTCGCCAATTTAATCTCTGCTATTTACAAATTGAAAATTGGCGAAACCGCTGGGAGGGTGCCTGATACAGAAAATAAGAATCAACAAATCAATAAATTAACACAAATCAATAACGCGCCATCTATACACATAAAATGAAAGGATTTAAAAGCACGAATGTTTCTTTTATACATAATACAAACTTCTACTGCCCTTACTGCGTTAATTTATGCCCAACTGACCTTGTCTTTATTGTTTGCGGAAGAGCATTGCTCGATGCAAATATTTGAATGTAATTCTACTGTCCTATAAGCTTATGTCCATAGTTTTCTTGAAAACCATTTCTGAGATTCCACCCTTTAGTGCTGCGTATATAAGCAGAATCGTCCAATACAGTATTAGGGCTCTGAGAAGCGGTCTGGTGGATTAAATTGGCGAAACCACTGGGAGGGTTCACCACTGATGAGCCAAACCCTCCCAATATATTTTTTCATCGCAGTAAGGGCAGTAGAGGTTTGTTTTATGTATAAAAGAAACATTCGAGCTTTTAAATCCTTTCATTTTATATATATAGATGGCGTGTTACTGCTTTGTGTTAATTTATAAAACTGTAACTACCTATAGTGTAACTGTACTGTAATCAATTACCCCTCAAATATCAAGTTGTGATGTCAACACCGAGCTTTCCTTCGTTCACAGCCTCCGTGGGGGGTGTCTGTGGTATAAACTTCCAATATTTCGAGATATTTCTGTCAACCAAGTTCCCAATGCGGGATTCAATCCCTGATCTAAGCGGTCGAAAACCCAATGGTTTAAACTACTGATGGTGAAGCCTCTCTAGCTCATAAAATCATCATATATCTAAAGCTTTTTCCCGTTTGGAATTCCAACATTTTTCCGCTCCAATTTTTATAATACCCCAGTTTATAACGAACCATCGAAATTTTTAGGGATTTTTATCAAAAATTAGAGCGGTTGAAGACTCTAGCTGTCATTGTGGCAACGAATTCCAGGACTCGAGACACCTACTGCTGGAATGTCCACTCTTCTTTACCGCTAGACAACAGACAATGTTGTAGATCTATATCAATTTGTAAATAGCAGAGAGAATTATTATAGGTTTAACTATTTTTGTAAATATATTTGTGATTATCTTTCAAAACTGAAAGGTTCAGGTTCCTAATATTATATTATTGTTTCTCTTTTTATTTTTGATTACTTTTTCTTGTATAATATGTTTATAACTGTTTCTGTTTAAAAAATGTTAATCAACGCAATTATTTCTAGCCAGGATATCGCGTTTTGTGTGTTGAAATAAAATAAAATTATATATTCTCATTACTTTCATTATTATCTTTTTTTTTGTGTTTTGTCACTAATTGTCAATAAAATTATTTCAAATGTCTCCTTATATTTCAGAGTGATATAGAATTACAAATAGATTACTACAAAAGGTTTATTCAATTCTTCCATTTGAATAATTGAAGGCAGTGTACAAGACGGTGGGAATTTCAGGGAAGATGTAATCAAGTAGGGGGATTACTAACGCCCCAGCGGTGGTGCTCCCACGCAGGTAGCTATCCGTCCGTCCATTACTCAGTGTTTCCGTCCCCCCGGGCAATCACGATCGGTAGCGTCCTGAGAGGGCTTGGCCTCACGATCTGGGGTCTGGACATTCCGGGACACCGCCCCTCGGAAACAATTATTGAACGAAACGTTTCTGTCATGAAGATCCTCCTCAACTTGCTCTCTATCTCTCCAACATGACAGCTGTTAGTTGTTTAATAGAATTTAGTGATATATCATACTCTGGTGTCAAGGATGGTCAAATGAGTAATTATGTGAGATCGGTAAAGATCTCTCGGTTCTTGTTTCCTCTTTATTTACCATCGTGCATATTATGGAGTAACATACATCATACAACAACAGGGACTTCACTCCTGGCCGTCAGATGAGCTTCTTTCTTTTGACTGGTCCGTTCAATCTCCCCTCAGCCATTCTTGTGGATAAACACCTGTGGCCGAACTGACCCTGCTTCCCACCATGGCGATGTCGAAGCTTTCTCATCACAACAATTATTTTCACTAAATTTCACTTTCTTCCACTTTTTTTTTAAATATGTAAATTATAATTATTATTCTTTTGATAGAACATAGAGACAATATATCTCTCTTTATCCAACTTTCTTTTTTCTAAAAACACAATTTCAATCTATGAAATTTGTAAAATTTATTTTTGAAAATGTGTTTCTTTTCAATAATTATATTAAATATTATCTCTACAGACCTTGCTGCAATGATAAAATTTATTGAAAGAGAGGGCTTGGCTCATCAATGGTGAATCCTCTCAGCGGTTTCGCCAAATTATCTCCAGATCTCTCTATATAATAGTAGGATGGTCTGGAGATAATTTGGCGAAACCGCTGAGAGGATTCACCACTGATGAGCCAAGCCCTCTCTTTCAATAAATTTTATTTATTTTTAAATCTCCAGGACGTGTTTATAAGATACTAGACAGGTGACCCGGGCTTCGCCCCGGGATTGACCCGTGTTCCTATCTACCCGAGTGATATATATTTAGATAAGATTTTTTTATAATTGTTTGTTATTAGCATTATCTATTTGTTTGCATCAGCATATTTCAATCTAATCTTTGATAGAGGGCGCTGTTCGTGAGCTAAGTAGAATAATTTGAATATATAGTTTTAATAATTGATTTATATATATTTTTTAAAATAGCCTATCGTCTTCCCCGTATTTTTTCACCTATGTATGGAAATTTTGGTTTGAATTAGTGAACTACTGCGAATTTGTATACCGGACATACAAACAAACAAACAAACATACAAACATTCATTTTTATATATATAGATCTAAGACTATTTTGTGTGTATTGTATGTATTATGTATATCATATATTTTTAACTTAGCTAAAGTACACATGCTATATATAGGCCAGGATAGTGAGACTGCTTCTTATTGAGAGCACACCACCTGTCTACATATGTAAAAAGCAGTTAGACTTGTACACATAACAAGAAGCCCCGTTTGGTTATTTGCACTCACTGATGGGGTTGAAATCGTGTTAGACTCAGAGACTAACGAAGCAGAAAAATGTGCTAAATACAGGATTTGATCCCGGAACTCCGCCTTTGCCGGTCCCAAGCCCGGATGAAAAAGGAGGAGGGGGAGCAGTAACAAGCTCACTAAAAAACCTGGGCTCAGCTGGCCCGGCTGATAGTACCCTGTAAGGGCTCCTAATCCAGGGATACAGGATGAGCAGCGTTTGTACTCCATGTTAGGAGTGGCTGCACAAGGCGTCTGTTCTTCATATCAGAGGCTGCCATTTCTTTTGGAGCTAAGTCGGCCTGCTACTGAGTAGTACTCCCAGTCTTAATGACAAAGGCAGACGCATTCTACTTCACCCAGTGTGGAGATAAGAAAGAAGAAGAAGATCCCGGAACGTCGATGTGTGACGTTCCTATACCAACCTACCCTTGTGTAGCTCTCATAAAGTGAAATGTAGATGTGTTTACTACGGTATTGGGACTCCACGTTCGAGGAGAACTACGTACAACTATGTACAGTTCAGGAGGCTTCCCCAACGACGAAGAATGCTCCTCCAGACGATCGGGGAGAGAATCTTCGCTATCTCCTTTCACCTAAAGTCCCAGGAAAATTTTGTAGATGAACAATGGAACGAGTAGTTAAAACCCTCGATTCCCGACAGACATGAACCAGGATTGAATCCTGCGTTGTATACTTTGTTTCAATATGTGAATAACCTTCACATATATTACTCATTGTTATAAATATTGTCAAGTAGCTCCATCCAGATGGGACACCTGTCAATCATCCCTGGACCCCGGGGGGGACCACAGGTGTGAAGGGTTCTCGGAAGCTGATCTGTAAATAAGGAAAACAGGACGGTGGCTGACGCCGTTCATTAGGATTATCTTTTAACTTGGGGTAAGTTGTACTCTCTCTCCCTATAAATACCCCTTATAATAAAATTAATAATACTTTATTACAATATTGTCAAGTAGCTCTACAACCCCGGTCACAAGAAGCTCCATGGGACACCTGTCAATCATTACTGGACTCCTGGGGGGACGACCACAGATGTGAGGAGTTCTCGGAATCTTATCGGCAAATAAGGAAAACGAGACGTCTCGGTTTATTATTATTATCTTTACCTTGAGATAAGTTGTTCTCCCTATAAATACCTCTTGTATATAATTTTATTGGAGAACTAAAAGATAAATACCCACCTTTATAATAAATTAATTATTCCCGAGAAAAAAAAAATAACCAATGAGGGAAGTTTACAAAGTAGATTAAAAAATGATACTTTGTTTATAAAATAATAAATACTTCGTTACAATTACATTAGCTTGGTTACTATTTTTGAGCGGCATCTAGTAAAGTTATTTTGAAACCCAGAACAAGATGAACGATGCCTGGACAAGAGAATGGAATCCGACTTTTGTACCTAGAGCCGAGGTTGGCTGGACAGAGGGAAGGAGAGCTCCGGAAGGAGAGATATCGGGGGATACAACATCATTCAAGACAAGTTTGTACACGTCTTTGCTTGTCCATCCCACAAAGCTTTATGTATGCCAATTTCCAACCTGTTTGATACTTTGTGTAAATCCTTTGTAATCTGCTGTTTTATTCAAGAGTATCCCCATGTTTGTTCTTAATAAACAAGTCAATATATTCAGATGAAAGATTATATTTATTTTTTCACGTACAAAATTAGGAAAGATAAATCTCAGAATGATATGACAATTTATGAAGTTTCAGCATCAGTTCTTTGACTTCTAATATTGCCATTACAGTAGAACTACCTCTTTGTAAAGGACACCTAGTTACCAAGCTAAAGTGTTGTCTTTTATGGAGAGGTGTCCTCTTACCAGAGAGTTGCTAGAAATGATAATTTTGGAAATGAAAACTGTCCTTTATAGAGTGATTAAAAGAGACCTGACTCTGGATTGCTTATTGATTTTGCTATATTGAAAATGGTGAAGTTTGCCGTTTGGCCGATAATACGTTATGAATGAGCTATGGCAAACAATTTCGCCCTATGGAACATCATTTTCTATATCAGGCTGTTTCCATCATATATAGATTTCAGACGACGGAAGATTTCTGCAGGTTGGGCTTCTTTAGCAACAAGGAAACGTATTACAGAACTTTGTTCTTCTCTGTACGTCTGCGTTGATCGAAGTATAGAATTTAGTTGCGTACTACTTGAGAACGCAGCACGCTGTAAGTAAGTCCTCTAGAAAGAGTGTCCTCTCATGGAGGTTCTACTGTACCTAGAACAGAAGAACCGATCGGTCTAAAGATAAGTAAAGAAAAAAGGAGCATCTTCTTATCGGGCATCTGAAAGTTACTGATGAATTGATGAAAGTTACCCGATAAGAAGATGCCATTTTTCTTAATTTATAGAACTTATCCCAGTACAATATCACATTTGTACTATTTTTTCACATCCTAAAGATAAGTGTTATTTAGATTCTTTAAACTAATTTTAAAAAAAGGAGATACAAAGATCTATTTTTGTAAATTAAAAAGGCATATATTGGATCAAAATATTATTTTACCAATATTTCAGTTGGCTGAACGCCAACCTTTATCAAAGTATTATAACATATTAATGTGTGTCAGCAACTGAAATATTGGTAAAATAAATTAATAATTTGATCCAATATATGCCTTTTTAATTAAAGATTTATTTATGGATTGCTCTATTTTCAAAAAGATCGATTTATAAATGTATTCCAAGAAAGAGCCTCCGTTGAGGATGCTTAGTTTTTATGGCTGGTTAAATATAGAAAGCTGAGATGCGGCCAGGTGTAGCTAGAAGGATGAACGAACAATGCTACCTGGAAGTAATTTGAAGATTGCACGAGGTCCTGAAATCTTCAGCTTTTTCTACGACCTCCTTCCGCTCTGTAATGTGGAGCGTCGACACATCTACTGGATAGACTGGAAGTTGACTACAGCCGGATATCAAGAGAAAGATATATGTTCCGTGTCACCAAGCATCTCAAAGAAATACTAACGCTGCAGATATTAAAAAAAAAAAAATTTTCTCTTGATAATAAGTTAAATTAGTCACTTGCAGCATGCTGCGTTCTCAAGTAGTACGCTTTTATAAAAGTGAGTACTCAAGAAATACTAACGCTACAGCTAGAAAAAGAAGCATTCACTTAACATTCAGTTAAATGAGTCACTTACAGCATGCTGCGTTCTCAAGTAATTCGCCTTTATAAAAGCAAGTCGAAGAAATACTAACGCTACAGCTAGAAAAAGAAGCATTCACTTAACATTCAGTTAAATGAGTCACTTACAGCGGGCTGCGTTCTCAAGTAGTACGCCTTTATAAAAGCAAGTCGAAGAAATACTAACGCTACAGCTAGAAAAAGAAGCATTCACTTAACATTCAGTTAAATGAGTCACTTACAGCGGGCTGCGTTCTCAAGTAGTACGCCTTTATAAAAGCAAGTCGAAGAAATACTAACGCTACAGCTAGAAAAAAGCATTTTCTCTTGATAATAAGTTAAATTAGTCACTTACAGCATGCAGCGTTCTCAAGTAGTACGCTTTTATAAAAGTGAGTACTCAAGAAATACTAAGGCTACAGCTAGAAAGAGAAGCATTCACTTGATAATAAGTTAAATTAGTCACTTACAGCATTCTGCGTTCTCAAGTAGTACGCTTTTATAAAAGCGAGTGTCAAAGAAATACTAACGCTACAGCGCTAGAAAAAGAAGCATTCACTTGATATTTAGTTAAATTAGTTACAGCGGGCTGCGTTCTCAAATAGTACGCTTTTATAAAAGTGATTGTCAAAGAAATACTAATGCTACAGCTAGAAAGAGAAGCATTCACTTGTCATTCAGTTAAATTAGTCACTTACAGCGGGCTGCGTTCTAAAGTAGTACGCTTTTATAAAAGTGATTTCTCAAGAAGTACTAACGCTACAGCCAGAAAAAGAAGCATTCACTTGAAAATAAGTTAAATTAGTCACTTACAGCATTCTGCGTTCTCAAGTAGTACGCTTTTATAAAAGTGATTTCTCAAGAAGTACTAACGCTACAGCCAGAAAAAGAAGCATTCACTTGATATTTAGTTAAATTAGTCACTCACAGCGGGCTGCGTTCTCAAGTAGTACGCTTTTATAAAAGTGAGTTCTCAAGAAGTACTAAGGCTAGAGCTAGAAAGAGAAGCTTTCATTTAACATTTAGTTAAATTAGTCACAGCGGGCTGCGTTCTAGAGTAGTACGCTTTTATAAAAGTGATTGTCAAAGAAATACTAACGCTACAGATAAGAGGGAGAAGCGTTTACTTGTCATTTAGTTAAATTAGTTAATTACAGCATGCTGCGTTCTCGAGTAGTCTGAAGGAGAACTCTCTCAAGGTGGGGAAGCCTTCCTTGCTCAAGAAATGTGTACACATACAACTGTATGTATTCCCCTATATTTTATCTACCCTTTATTTACTCATTTATGTTTTCTTTCTGTAACAATATTGATTAGAAGAATCAATATAGTTGTTTAAATTATTTATATAAAGCAAGTGTCAAAGAATTACTAATGCTACAGCTAGAAAGAGAAGCATTTATTTGACGTTTACTTGCAGCGTACACTTTCATCGTACTACGTTCTCGAGTAGTACGCTTTAAAACGCTATAAAAAAACGAGTGTCAAAGAATTGATAACGCTACAGCTAAAAAGAAGAAGCAATTACTTGTCATTCAGTTAAATTAGTCATGCAGCATGCTGCGTTCTCGAGTAGTACGCTTTTATAAAAGCGAGAGTCAAAGAAATACTAGCGCTACAGCTAGAAAAAGAAGCATTCACGTGACATGCTGCTTTCAGCATGCTGCGTTCTCGAGTAGTACGCTTTTATAAAAGCGAGAGTCAAAGAAATACTAGCGCTACAGCTAGAAAGAGAAGCATTCACGTGACATGCTGCTTTCAGCATGCTGCGTTCTCGAGTAGTACGCTTTTATAAAAGCGAGAGTCAAAGAAATACTAACGCTACAGCTAGAAAGAGAAGCATTCACGTGACATGCTGCTTTCAGCATGCTGCGTTCTCGAGTAGTACGCTTTTATAAAAGCGAGAGTCAAAGAAATACTAACGCTACAGCTAGAAAGAGAAGCATTCACGTGACATGCTGCTTTCAGCATGCTGCGTTCTCGAGTAGTACGCTTTTATAAAAGCGAGAGTCAAAGAAATACTAGCGCTACAGCTAGAAAGAGAAGCATTTACGTGACATGCTGCTTTCAGCATGCTGCGTTCTCGAGTAGTACGCTTTTATAAAAGCGAGAGTCAAAGAAATACTAACGCTACAGCTAGAAAGAGAAGCATTTACGTGACATGCTGCTTTCAGCATGCTGCGTTCTCGAGTAGTACGCTTTTATAAAAGCGAGAGTCAAAGAAATACTAACGCTACAGCTAGAAAGAGAAGCATTCACGTGACATGCTGCTTTCAGCATGCTGCGTTCTCGAGTAGTACGCTTTTATAAAAGCGAGAGTCAAAGAAATACTAACGCTACAGCTAGAAAGAGAAGCATTCAGGTGACATGCTGCTTTCAGCATGCTGCGTTCTCGAGTAGTACGCTTTTATAAAAGCGAGAGTCAAAGAAATACTAACGCTACAGCTAGAAAGAGAAGCATTCACGTGACATGCTGCTTTCAGCATGCTGCGTTCTCGAGTAGTACGCTTTTATAAAAGCGAGAGTCAAAGAAATACTAACGCTACAGCTAGAAAGAGAAGCATTTACGTGACATGCTGCTTTCAGCATGCTGCGTTCTCGAGTAGTACGCTTTTATAAAAGCGAGAGTCAAAGAAATACTAGCGCTACAGCTAGAAAGAGAAGCATTCACGTGACATGCTGCTTTCAGCATGCTGCGTTCTCGAGTAGTACGCTTTTATAAAAGCGAGAGTCAAAGAAATACTAACGCTACAGCTAGAAAGAGAAGCATTTACGTGACATGCTGCTTTCAGCATGCTGCGTTCTCGAGTAGTACGCTTTTATAAAAGCGAGAGTCAAAGAAATACTAACGCTACCGCTAGAAAGAGAAGCATTCACGTGACATGCTGCTTTCAGCATGCTGCGTTCTCGAGTAGTACGCTTTTATAAAAGCGAGAGTCAAAGAAATACTAACGCTACAGCTAGAAAGAGAAGCATTCACGTGACATGCTGCTTTCAGCATGCTGCGTTCTCGAGTAGTACGCTTTTATAAAAGCGAGAGTCAAAGAAATACTAACGCTACAGCTAGAAAGAGAAGCATTTACGTGACATGCTGCTTTCAGCATGCTGCGTTCTCGAGTAGTACGCTTTTATAAAAGCGAGAGTCAAAGAAATACTAACGCTACAGCTAGAAAGAGAAGCATTCACGTGACATGCTGCGTTCTCGAGTAGTACGCTTTTATAAAAGCGAGAGTCAAAGAAATACTAACGCTACAGCTAGAAAGAGAAGCATTTACGTGACATGCTGCTTTCAGCATGCTGCGTTCTCGAGTAGTACGCTTTTATAAAAGCGAGAGTCAAAGAAATACTAACGCTACAGCTAGAAAGAGAAGCATTCACGTGACATATAGTTAAATTAGTCACTTTCAGCATGCTGCGTTCTCAAGTAGTACGCGAAAATATCCTCTACTTCGTTCAATGCAGGCGTACAGACAAGAACAAAGTTCTGTAATACGTTTCCTTGTTGCTAAGGAAGCCAAACTTGCAGAAATATTCCGTCATTTGAAATTCATATTTGATGGAAGCAGCCTGACATAGGCAAAGATGTTCCATAGGTCGATATTGATTGCCATAGCTCATTACCAACGGATTCTCGGCAAAACGGCAAACTTGACCATTTTCAATATAGAAAAATCAATAAGCAATCTCCAGGGCCAGGTTTCTTTTAACCACTCTTTATTTCTCAAACTTTCAGGCCAATATGTCCTTCAACAGGAGAACTAGAAGTACCATTTCAAGCCAATTATACACGGCGTGTATCAGGCGTGTATTGTCAAATTACATTGACAAATATTTGCACTTTTTTAATCTTATCTCAGGTTTTAGTGGGAAGGATTTTGTTTTCGTTTGATAGTGAACCAATCTCTCCCGCCTTCTCATTGGACGAATGTGGCCATGTCTGTATATATAAGGGGGCTAAGGTATTTCGAGAGAGTTTGCAGCTCTGGTGTTTCTCTGCTGGCTTGGCGCATTGCCACCGTGCATTTTGATCGGTCTGTTTGGTACAGCCTCTTGATGGACTAGAAGACCATTCTCAAATGGCCAATTAGTCGAGTTAAGAAATGAATTTCGAGAGAGCAGTGTGGGGGACTATCGTGTGGAGACGCTTAAAGTGTTCTCTGCGTTCTTCATCCGTGTCTGGCTATCTCGCATACCTGTGTAACCCCGGTCCAATCCCTACCAATGCAACAATAAAGATAAGTACTGTGTGTGTTTTTTATTTTATTTAACAAATTGTGAATTATTATTTACATTTTTTTTTTGTGTTGTACTCTTGAGTGTACGAATTTTGTGTGTTTAGTTACTATTACTTTAGGACCTAGTAATTTGCAACTCTGTGAGATAACCCGTAAAAGTAACTTTTGTCAGTATAATTGGCTGAAAGTGGTACTTCTAGATCTACTGTTAAAGGACACATTGGCCCAAAAACTTGAGACATAAAGAGTGGTTAAAAAAGACCTGGACCTGGGAATTGCTTATTGATTTTTTTATATTGTGAAGACAGGGATGAATATGTATTAAACTTCACCATGTCGCTGTTGATCATATACTGCGAGAAACAAACATAATTCTTTCCAAGGATCCACAGATACATGGTCAAGATTACATATTACAAACGAACTTCTTGTTCTGACCAAGGGATGCGGAAAAATGGTACTCAATTGGTTCCGCATCATCTCACGCCTGGACAACAATCCAGAAGACAATCATTTAGCAGCGAGACTCAATAGCGACCATTTACGATTAATGGCTAGATCATTATGGTGATTATGAACAATGCTTTTTGTCATGATATTTTGAGATAAGTAAATGCAGTGTCATCGTGAAAAGATGGGTAAATTAGTAACCATATTGGCTTTGTGCTTCGATCGAAGACACGTGAGGAGGGTGAGTGACGCGAGGCTTCGGTGTATTCCTTTCGCATTCAACGTCTCGCTCGCTTTGATAAAACGTTAGAATTATCTCTCAATTGTATTCAGTATATGTGCCATGAATAGTTCTATATAAAAAGACAAGGGTCGCCTCTCCCGTCAAAATAGACGTCTAAAACCAGACGCCATCTATTGACCGTCGCTGCAACTAGCGGTGACAAAGCCACAACACCAGCTTTGGCAAACTGAAAAGCATCCACCTAGAGACCATGGTTTCGGGCTAATGGTCCTCGTCAGTCTAGGACGGACTTTATTCCATGTGGCTTTGTCACCGACCCGAGACCGCTAGTTGCGGCGACGGTCAATAGATGGCGTCTGGTTTTAGACGTCTATTTTGACGGGAGAGGCGACCCTTGTCTCTTTAGATCAATTTCCTCCCGGAAAAATTTCCATCTATAGTTCCATATATGGTATTAAAGGTAAAATATCAGGGAAAAGTTTCTTTTTAAAATTTTTAATTGATAAATATCGCTCTAGCTTTCGGGTTTAGTGGCTGTTAACTCTCCCTTAATAGGTACGTTCTCTTGTCGTTTTTGTTTTACTTTTAAGGATATCAGACTTTGTTTGATTTCTTTTTGGGTAAGTGAGGTGATAGCTGTTTTAAATCCGATGACTGGAATATATGGATATTTTCTGTAGTTTTTGAACATATTTGAATATTGTTTTGAAAATAGAGAATAATTTATAAATACCATAGAAGCAATGGGCGCTTCTCCCGTCAAAATAAACGTCAGAATCTGACGCCATCTATTGACCGTCGCCGCAACTAGCGGCCTCGGGTCGGTGACAAAGCCACAACACCAACTTTGGCAAACTGATAATCGTCCACCTATAGACCATGGTTTCGGGCTAATGGTTCAGGGTTCAGATTCTGACGTTTATTTTGACGGGAGAAGCGCCCATTGCTTCTATGGATTAATTTCCTCCCGGCAAATTTTTCATCTACAATTTATAAATAGTTCTTCAATTAAAAAGGCATATATTGGATCAAAATATAATTTATTTACCAATATACAAATATATGTTGTAATAATGTCACTGAATAATTATTTTTGAATACTCTGTTGTTTATCATCATTGCATAGTCATCATCCCTTACCATGCTTGTATATTACCACTTGTAAAATCAATTGACACATTTTGCAATATTATAAGTTTAATTAATAAATTATTTTTAATTAAGCTTTTGGAATACTTGTCTTCACTATCGTGACATTTGGTGGAGATGCTGGGTTGAAAAAGGTTGGCGTTCAGCCAACTGAAATATTAGTAAATAAATTATATTTTGATTCAATATGTGTCTTTTTAATTAAATATTTTTATATATTATTTTATTTAACAGTTGGAAGAGACACGCCATATCCACAAATAGGATAATTGCGTGTATATATTACATTATATACAATTAACACAATTGAACTTTGGGAAGCATGAAAATTAAACATTCGATGTCAAATTTTACATATAGTAATTAGAAATAGTAGCTTGAAATTTGTAGTCAACACTTTCGCCTTAAAATATACAGCCTGCAGAATCTATTAAACTTGATGTATTGGTCTTTATTGTAAGCAACTTTTTATATTAGTCAGGTAAAGTTGGTTTTCTTCCCTTATATTTGTATACTAGCGGATGTACCCGGCTTCGCCCAGGTTTTTCTCGAGGGAATGTTTGTAGTCTAGTAATAAGAAAATATACTACACCTAAAAACTATCAGAAAAAAGAGAAACCACGGAAGGTGAACAGAAAAATGCTTACAATGGATGTTATGTTTACGATATCAAGTTAAATAAAAACAAAGATAAAAATTACATATGTTGGTCACTATAAATTTGTATATTTGTTAGGCGAAATTAGAAACATGATAAAACAATTGGGTATTTAAAAACAAATGTAGAAATAAAAGTTGAAGTATAATAAACAATGTTAAAGATTAGTTTTAATTATTAATCAAGATTGTGTGTGAATATGTGAGAAAGATGTAATATCGTTGTTGTTTTCTTGGCCGACTGTTTTACATATGGTGTTATCTTAAAATTGCTTGTTTTGAATATTTTTTAGATTGAGATTATTAGCTAGTATGTAAAAAAATTAACTCTGTTGAAATTTAATTTTGTATTTATATATAAATAAAATTAACTCTGTTGATTTTTTTGTATTTAATCGATAACAGCGAAGTTACGCATGTTAATGTTAGGAAATATATTTTGATGATAAGCAAAACCTGCTCCATCTCGTTTTACATAAATGTTGAAAATTTGGTTGAAATTGATGCATTGTAACGAAAGTTTTTAGTGATGTCCACTTATGAAATTTCCATTTTATTAATATAGATATCGTCTGTTATTTACTGTGTTAAAATTTTACACAAATAAATTTACTGGCAATGCGTTTCTTTTAATTATCATCAAATATTATCTCTACAGATCTTACTGTAATGATATGAGTTATTGAATGAGAGGGCTTGTCAATACATATATCAATGCAGTAAGGTCTGTAGAGATAATATTTGATGATACTTAAAAGAAACGCATTGCCAGTAAATTTATTTGTGTAAAATTTTAACGATAGATGGTAATTAAATTTAATTTACTAAAATTTACTGTGTGTTTGAAATCATTCTTCTTGAAGTCATAGAATTCACTTGTCTTCAGGTTGACAACACCTAGCGATCTGTGGCTAGAACAACTTCGGAATTATATAAAAGATATTCTTGAACAAAGATTGCCCCGCCACTGTTAGAGAGCAAAGGAAAATACTGATTAATAAACGAAAAGAGCTTTTTTCTAAGGGAATTGTCTCCAAGTTGAGAGATAATAAGTTAATTGTCCGTGGCATAAACTATCATGCTTCTAATGGCCGCGTTATTAGCGCCAGCGGGGACGTAATATAGCAACCCACTGATAGCGAACTTACTGAATCACGGCCCAACCAATTGCTGCAGCATAAACACTTATTTCGTTCAAATAAAAGTTCTTTAACAAAAACAAAAAAAAAACTTCGGAATTATGGTAAGAAACAGATAAGTCGATTAAAATGATTAAAACCAAGATAAGATTAGCTTTTCGATATCCTTGGGAAATCTTTGGTTGATTCATTGGCTTCGATGTTTAGCCAGCGTGACAATATGTAGGTTGGTTTGAAGTCATAATTCCAAAATGATGTTTGATATCTAGAAACTTGTTATTTGGAGAGAGATTTTTTTTTCCAAATCCATATTCTTATTTTCCATAGGATTATTCAAATAATAATCTGTATATATTTACCATGTGTACCATGGTATATAATCTTTCTCCATTTTTACCCCTTTGTATATTTCCCACTTTCATGGGTTTCTCCGTCTTGTAACCCCAAGGAGAATCCTCTGTAAGACCTGTGTGTCTTAATAAAGGTTTTTGTGTGTGTGTGTTATTTGGAGGGAGAATAATACAAAAATCTCACGTTTAGTTCCCCAATATCTGTTTTAGAATACATAAATATTTGAAATAAAGAAGACCATGAGGAAAAAATTGATTGAATCTTAAGTCGCAAAAGTTTGCGACGAAGTAAAAATAAGATTATTTGGGATATTGTAGTTTAATTTTGAAATTATTTGGATAAAATAGTCTTTGACTGGGAAATATTCGCAACTATTGATTTAGCACAGGGATGAAATAGATGTCTGATTTGTGGAGAAAGTTGTCGAATGATCACCTAAGGAATGGTACAAGCCTCCAACTGCCCTCCTCTTTGCTCGAAGAAGACTTCGACCAGATCGCCACCTGAGAGGTTCAGTCCTTTAACAGTGTCCGTGTCTTTGACTCGATGTCCATCCACAACCAGACGAAGTGAGTCCTGAGGTACACCGGTCTTCTGAGCAAACATCTTTCGGATCTCCGCCATCTTGGTGGTCCCCTTCACCTTGAATCTGAGGGACTTGCCATTCTGTCCGCTAACGGTCAGACACAGGTCATCCTCGGTCCTCCGCGGTGCCATCCCCAGGCAACAATCAGCCAACAATCTGTAGATTGTAGTCAACACTCGCTTTGACTCTAGGCATCGGGTAGATAGCTTCTACATGGATGTTCAGATCACTTTACACAACGACATACACTGGGAGGGTTCACCACTGATGAGCAAAACCCTCCCAATATTTATTTTCATCACAGTAAGAACAGTAGAAGTTTGATTTATTTGTGAAAAGAAACATTCGCATCTTATATTTTCATTTATTATATATACCACTTTTTGAAGATTGAGAAATTCATAATTAAAATTATATTCAACAAAGATGCATATATTGGATTTAAAATGATTTTATTGTTCCAATATTTCGAGGTGCAACTCGCCACTCTTTATCGAGGATGTTTGTGTTTTTCACTAAAACATGCGCGCACGCGTACACCACTCTCGTTCTACAAGGCCAATGAAAGAATTGTATATTTTGATCTGTAATATTATATATAATTGTTATCTGTATATATACTGAATGTAATATTTAAATCAAAGATACAATTCTTTCATTGGCCTTGTAGAACGAGAGTGGTGTACGCGTGCGCGCATGTTTTAGTGAAAAACACAAACATCCTCGATAAAGAGTGGCGAGTTGCACCTCGAAATATTGGAACAATAAAATAATTATAAATCCAATATATGCATCTTTGTTGAATACACCACTTTGTAACGTACTTGTCAATATCCGTCAAAGACAACGTTGATATGAAATAGAAAAATTCATCTCATCTGTTCAGATACACCAACCATCTTTTCCCTAACAACTAAGTAATATTAAGTAACTAAGTAAAATCCAGAGTAATATTCACACATGGACAACACTTAAGGAAGATGATAAGGCACAATTTTTTTGAGCACTTTTGTCTGAAGATGGTAAAAACGCTATTACCGAAACGTCACACACTATTTATTTGAATTTGGTCTTATTAACTTGTTAGGCATAAATTAACACAAATGTGCGTTGTGTATAACATGATAAGGCACAATTTATTTCAGTACTTTTGTTTGAAGATGGTAAAAACGCTGTTACCGAAACGTCACGCACTATTTATTTGAATTTGGTTTTATTAACTTGTGTTTAACATTAAAAGAAGTTCTATATTTTGATGTCACAGTCGTCTATTTTTTTTTGTTGCCCTGTGTACTCAAAGGATATCGCTCACCGGAATGTTAAATGCAATTTTTAGTCAAATAAATGCTCATGACTTGGTACAAGTACTTGTAACTTGTACGGAAAGTTAAATCTTATTGGTTTAAGCCAGCCAGGAGTATGTAAGATTGGATATAGATTGGGAAGTCAGAAAGATCGCTAGAACTACTGTACTTCAAACTGTTAGATGCCGCAGTTGACTACAGTGAATAGTTTGCCGATGATCTGGCGGAGAGTACTAGTAAGGCTGAAAGGAAAGGAAAGAGTGTGTTAGCCGATGACCTAGTGGAGTACTGGTAAGGCTGAAAGGATGGGGTTTAGAAACTCTTGGGTCTTCGCTCTGTGTGTGCGACATTGGAAGCGTCCTTGCCGTGCGCGCCATGGAAAACCAAGGGGCACACACAGTAGTACCACCCTCCTGCCTCCGCGTGGTGTCCCCGCGTCAACCTCGGAACCTCAGAGGTCCTTGATTCGTCGGCAGATTCAGGGAGTACTGTGAACAAAAGGTACGAGGGCCAAAGGGAGGGGGGGGGGAGTCCTATTGGAGCGTAGGACGGGTTAAACCAAGTCCGAACGGGAGGGCTCGGACAGCAACCTTGCCATGAACTCTCGGAGACGCCTGTGGGCTGATTGGTCATCCCCATGGAGCTAGACCATAAAGGCGGGCGCGAGGGGCCAAACAATTGGCCGCTCGGTGCATGGAGAATGCATCATTCCTTTGGTACGGTGGCCTAGGTAATGCAGCAGAGGGCATGCTTTCGCATGCCGGTTTATGGAGCGAAAGGTCTGGGTGACCATTGATCCTGGGATGTACTTCAAACTGATGAACTCTCCTAGACGTCTGTAGGCTGATTGGTCGACCCCATGGAACCTAGACCATAAAGGCGAGGGGACAAACAATTGGCCGCTCGGTGCATGGAGAATACATCATTCCCTTGGCAAGGTGGCTAGTGTAAAAGGATCGGCTTATGGACCGAGAGGTCTGGGTGACCATATTACTCCTAGGGTGTACTTCAAACTCCTCAAGCCTAAACAAAAGATCTGTCGTCAGCATTGAAGAGATAAACATCAAAGAATAGATGAAGGTCTCTCACAAGACGTCCTTGAGTAATCACACAACCTTCAAGGTTATCAAAGCAATTGAGAATTACGTCTGTTGAAAAAAAAAACATTTAGAAAACAGAAATATATTTGAAAAATAGTACAAAAGTGAAATTAAATTTATAAATCGTTAATCGTTAATATTTTACACAAATAAATTTACTGGCAATGCGTTTCTTTTAAATATCATCAAATATTATCTCTACAGACCTTACTGCAATGATATGAGTTATTGAATGAGAGGGCTTGTGTATTGTGTATATCCATAGTTCACTAAACACCCCTAAGCTGCCTTCCATAGAAAATACAGGGTATATTCCAAACCAATCCAATACAATAGTAGAGCGGTCTAGAGATTAATTTGGCGAAACCGCTGAGAGGGTTCACTACTGATGAGTCAAGCCCTCTCATTCAATAACTCATATCATTGCAGTAAGGTCTGTAGAGATAATATTTGATGATATTTAAAAGAAAGGCATTGCCAGTAAATTTATTTGTGTAAAATATTAAAAGTGAAATTTTACCAGGATCAGAAGGATTTATTAAGAAAAAAAGGCTTCTCCTGATAATGAAAATAAAAGTTACTGATTGCTTACGCCATCTGTCGGAATAAATATCAACTAATTGTTGATTTTTAATTATTACAGAATTGGTCAAAATACCCTTTCTTTATAAATCAAGAAAAGCTAGCTACGTAGGCGTTTTAAGCTGTTAGCCCTCATCAGCGTAATGCAAGCAGTATCTCAATAACCAAATGAATTTATCCATAATGATTTTTTTTTTCAAAATTTCTGACTTTTAGTCAAAAATATGATTCATACATGATGCTAAGTCGGTGGATGAGAGGGTAAAACGCTCGATTCCCGACAGTCATAAACCGGGATTGAATCCCGCGTTAAAATTTTGTTTAATATGTGAATAACCTTCACATATTATTCACTGCTTCAATTATCATGAACTAGGGTGCTCTTGCTGAGCGGTACCTATTAATGTGATTTTGAACCAGGATACATGATGCTCTCTATCACTGACAAATAGACTAAACAGGCTCTGAAGTTGATGAAGGGACTAAGGAGAGAAAGATTCATTTTTGAATATTTGCAACAAAGGACCACAGCAAATATTTGATCAGAATGAAGAGATATATAATAGAGGTATGAAGTAGTATTCTTGGATCTCTGTGTTGAAGGGCATGTTAGCCCGTAATCCCGAGAAATAAAAGAATTGTAAAAAAGAAACCAAACCTTTGATTCGTTATTGATTTTGTAAAAGTGTAAGAGAAGGAAATAATCTTTATTACAATAGAGGTGTGTGTATATAGTAAACAGGTCAAATGGACACTATATGTGACCTATAGCTGCCTTTGCACTGGGAAATCGCAAGTTAAATATGTTCGAAATTATTATATATATATATTTTTGCTTATCCCTAGTACACGTGGTACAGGCCATGATAATCATGGTGGGTAGTTAGCGACTGCTTTTACTGTAAGCGCACCACATGTGAAAGCAGTTCGACTTTGCACTTACCAGAGCCAGAGCCCCGTTTGGTTACTTTCACTCGCTGGTGGGGTTGGACTTTTGCAAGAATCGAGGGGCCCATTGGAGCATTTTTTTTTTTGAAAGAAAAAAGTGTCCAATGCGGGAATCGAACCCGGGTCGTAGTGGTCGAAAACCAAACGGTTTAACCAGCCTTCCACCGACCCCCCCTAAACTATTATAGACGCGTATGATTCTTTTGAAAATAGTTTCGAATATTCATAACAGATTTCGCGCTGATGCATCAAGTTAAATATGTTCAAAAGGTGAAGGAACAATCAGCTGCTTCAATAACCAGAATTGTCGAGGTTCTTCTCTATGAAAGATTTCATATCTTCGGATTTATCAACGCTGGTCAATATCCACTCATGGACAAACTTAAGGAAGTTTCATATTTTGATGTCCCAATCATCTATATTTTGAAGAAAACAGAGGAAATTTTGTTCACACTTGGTTATCTCGTGTGTCTTCAATAAATGTCACTGTAATATCTTTCAGAGTTATTGTCTCAATCCCGATATACATGCTAAAATATGCAACTTCCTAAAGTTTTGTTCATACTTGGTTATCTCGTGTGTCTTCAATAAAGGTCACTGTAATATCTTTCAGAGTTATTGTATGAATCCCGATATACATGTTAAAATATGCAACTTCCTAAAGTTTTGTTCATACTTGGTTATCTCGTGTCTTCAATAAAGTTCACACTAATATCTTTCATAGTTATTGTCTGAATCCCGATATACATGCTAAAAGGTACAACTTCCTTAAGTTTCGACCATGAGTGTATATATTGCATACTATGTAAAAAGGAAATTAAATCTGAATTATTAAATCATATATTTGAATGCACATGTCTCTTTGAAAAAGAGGAGAGATTATCTTTTCAAAGTTGATTTTCCTACACGGTTCCCTATTATATACATTTTATATTATAAATTATATACATTACTAGACGAATGACCCGGGCAACGCCCGGGTTTATCCGATTGAATGTTTTATTCAAACACTATTCGTTACAATTATAAATTGGCGCCGTGGATGTCACTCTTGTGAAACGTCCCGCTCCAAACTTTACAGTCAGATTAGTTACGATATAAATCTTCAAATCGAGCGAGCGTCTATAAATATTTCGATTTAGATCAAGTATTCTAATTAGTAAGCAAACACTATTATTAATTTATTTTATTTAAAGAAACATATTTTCATTTAAGTATTGTTATATAAGTAGATAATAATAATAATAATTATCATTAGATAATGATGATGATCATAATGATGATGCGCGCGTTGATGACCAAAATCTATCCGTGAACTTCACACAGACAGAATAAGGTAATTATATAATTAGATTATCCTATTATACATAATTAACAAGAAAAACACGAACTTTTGGGATAACCTTATAACATCCCACATAATACATAGTAAAATAAACTATCTAGATTTAATAGTGGGAGGTCTCCTATGCATACAGAGGGAAACATTTGGTACTTTTCGTATTTCTCCAACTGGGTGGACGTCTCTACACACGTAGAAATAGTTCAACTTTACACTTACAAAGTGTCAAAGCTCTTTTTGGCTATTTGCTCTCACTGTTGATGACTTGTTGATAAATTGGGGAAAATCTACCCTTTTTTTGCTTATCCCTAGTACACGTGGTACAGGCCATGATAATCATGGTGGGTAGTTAGCGACTGCTTTTACTGTAAGTGCACCACATGTCTACATATGTGAAAAGCAGTTCGACTTTGCACTTACAAATGTGCCCGAGCCCCGTTTGGTTACTTGCACTCGCTGGTGGGGTTGGACTTTTGCAAGAATCGGGAGCCATTGGAGCATTTTTTTTTTAACAGAAAAAAGTGTCCAATGCGGGAATCGAACCCGGGTCGTAGTGGTCGAAAACCAAACAGTTTAACCAGCCTTCCACTGACCCCCCAAAAAATCTACGTGTTTTCGTACAAGTTGTTTGTTAAGATGAAAACATGTTAGATCTCTCCAACGTTCACTCTTAGTTTAATATTTTGTTTGTGGAAGAACTGGAGTTCGAAAGCTTTATTTAATAAGGTTTTAAAACTCTTATGATATAAAATGTGAAAAAAAAAAATAGAACAAATGTGATATTGTACTGGGATAATGTATATAAATTAAGAAAAAGACATCTCCTTATCTTATAACTGAAAGTTACTGATGACTGGCTTCATCTATCAGAATAAATATCAACTATTCGTTGATTTTCAATTATTTCAGAATTGGTCAAATACCCATTATTGATTAATCAAGAAAAGATGACTGTTTAGACCGAAACACGTATGTGGTTAGCTTTTCTTGATTAATCAAGAATGGGTATTTGGTCAATTCTGAAATAATTAAAAATCAAATAATAGTTTATATTTATTCCGATAGATGGCGTCAGCCATCAGCAACTTTCAGTAGCGCGATAAAGAGATATATTTTTCTTAACTTATCTTATGGTTCACGGATGTGCAAGAGCTAGGGAACAAAATTATTTTATAGAAAAAAAAAATTAATTAACATATCAAATATAAAGAGAACAAAGGTCGCCTCTCCCGTCAAAATAGACGTCAAAACTTGACGTCATTTATTGACCGTCGCCGCAAACAAGAGGACTCAGGTCGGTGAAAAAGCTACAACACCAGCTTTGGCAAACTGAAAAGCGTCCACCTAGAGACCGTGGTTTCGGGCTAATGGCCCTCGTCAGTCTAGGGCGGACTTTATTCCATGAGATCCACACGGGATCTAATAGAATCTTGACAATCTGCCAAATAGGTGTTTAGCTGGCAAAGTGGCTGGGCCATATCTATGGCTAAATCTTTGACGGGAGAGGCGATTTTTGTCTCTTTAGATCAATTTCCTCCTGGAAAAATTCCATCTATATCAAATATGTATTCATATATGTATTCAGGGGGTCTTATTCATACATGAATATGTAAAAATGATCATATAATATTAAGCATCGTATTGTATTCCTTTTAGTTTCAATAAATGAAATTTCAGTTATAAATTGCTGTCAAAATTAGAAACTATTTTAGACGCGTAAGATTCTTTTTGAAATTAAACAATTTCTACTGCCCTTACTGCAATGGAAAAATTAAAGGGAGGGCCTGGCTCATCAGTGGTGAACCCTCTCAACGGTTTCGCCAGTTTAATCTACCATACCGCTGTTATATTGCATTTTTGGAACTTCCTTTTATAGTGATACTGTTTAATATAGTTTCGAATTTTGATAACAGATGGTGCGCAAGTGCATCGTAATATAAATTGCTGTATCATCCTGAAGTTTGTCTTTCTTAATTTTCTACGTTACAATGAAGATTTTCTATTGCGTCCACTTTTTAAAAGTTTTATATATTTAATTATATCACAGTTTTCATTAAATATGAAGAGAATTGTAGAGGCGCGTATTTGTATTTATATATTACCATATCCCATATGCAAATTACCATTAATAATATTTTTGTAATTATAAAAAAAATCTTGTTGTTTGAGACTTAACTTTTGTGTATTAGTGTCTATCATAATTTTTTTATAATTAAAAAGAAGATTATAAATGTAAATAAAGCTTCCAGGGTTAAGTTTCTTGTTCAACTTTTTATTTTCAAACTTTCGTACTTGTTAGTCCTTCAACAGGAGTATCCCCAAGAAATCCCTAAATACCTTCGTCCAAATTTTTATAATACTCAATTTGTTACAAACCACGGAATTTTCAAAAGTTTTTTAAATAGAATAAAGGCAATGGAGGATTCAAATTGCTTTTGTGGTATTGGGGAACAAACCTCAAGACATCTACTGATCGATTACCCAGCATTTCAAGATTATAGAATGAAGAATGAACTAGTTGTTTGTGAACTTAACAATTTGATTTACGATAAAAAAAATCATATTTAAAGTTCAATTCATTTTTTAAATACATTCTAAACTTTCTACAAAATCTGGATCTCTAATGTTTTCATGCGTTGAATAATGTAAATAACTTATGTAAATAAACTTTTCTCCTTGTTTGGCGCAAGTATCCCTTGCGGGATATAGCGCTTTGGAAATAAAATAATTGTAATTGTAAAATTGTAATCACGATAGTAAATTGATGATATATACAATTTTTATATACACATTATTATATACATATTTTAAATATTTATTATATATTGAGAGGAGAATATATTACATTATTTCTGTGTTAAGACCTCATTATATAATATGCAGTTAAACCTGTCTATAGCGCCCCCTCTAAATAGCTCCTCCCTCTCTATAGCGCCCGATTTTAAATACGTAGTACGATGCGAATTACATTAAAAGTGACCTGTCTATAGAACTCCCTCTCTATAGTACCCTATTTTGGTGAGTCCCAAGAGGGGGCGCTATAGACAGGTTTAACTGTACATTAAAAGTGATCTGTCTATAGCACCCCCTCTCTATAGTACCCTATTTTGGTGAGTCCCAAGAGGGGGCGCTATAGACAGGTTTAACTGTATATTAAAAGTGATCTGTCTATAGCACCCCCTCTCTATAGTACCCTATTTTGGTGAGTCACAAGTGGGGGTGTTATAGACAGGTTTAACTGTAAATTAAAAGTGACCTGTCTATAGCACCCCCTCTCTATAGCACCCTATTTTGGTGAGTCCCAAGTGGGGGCGCTATAGACAGGTTTAACTGTACATTAAAAGTGACCTGTCTATAGCACCCCCTCTCTATAGCACCCTATTTTGGTGAGTCCCAAGAGGGGGTGTTATAGAGAGGGTTTAACTGTATATGCAAATTCTCATTAATAATATTTCAGTATTTAAAATAAAATATTGTTATTTGAGACTTAACTTTTGTGTAGTAGTGTTTATCATAGTTAAAAAGAAGATTGGAGGCAAGCAAGCGCGGGTCTACTTCAGCAATTACAGAAGATGATGTACGTGGGTTACAGTAGTGAACAATGCCATTTTAAAGACCGGAGACTTAAACAAGATAATCATTATTGGCATTGAATCACAAAGGCCACCAACGATTATTATTACATAACCGTTTTCCTATGGTGAAAACCCCAAAAAAAAACCTCTGCCCATAGCAACCAATGTCCACACGCCACCATTTTCGAAACAAAATTTATGAAACCAAATGACTCCACGTAAAAACCATAAGCCATAATCAAGGTTGTATATCCCAACAAAGGACCTAAGTATCAACTTTTTTTCCATTAAAAAATGGTCATATTTCAAAGGACGCGCCATTTTTTTAAGCCATGCTGATTAAAAAAAATCCCCGCAAATTTCTCAGTATACAATCGAGGCGCCTTGTTTCCTTGTAGAAGGTGATGGCCAATGGGAATGTTCCTATTATGCCTGACTCCGCCCATATCCTTCCCGCTTGGAGCCTAGCCAATAGATATTTGCCACGTCACATCATACCAGCCAATGGGAAGAGGTCTTTTGTTAAATTCTAGGTCAGCTGGAAGGATTATGCAATGTATGGCATTCACCATAGGCGGTCTTGGGAAAACCTTACTTTGTGGAGTGCCGCCAGGATTGACAGCCATATCTTCACATCTAGTTGACACTAAGTTAATGTGACAAAGTGGATGTGACAATGGCTTGATTAGCGATATCAAGTTTAGCTCGAAAACTGCCTAGTTTGGAAGACAACTGAGCTAATGTCAAGAGAAAACGTATTCGTGACAATAGTATTTCACTTTAAATTGGAATATTAGAGGCGCTATATATAAAAAACACAAACAAGAATAGAATACAATGTTCAGATTCATATTCCATGGAAGATATTTTAAAGTTAGCTGAATGCATAGTGATACATAAATCTCTGAAGTACGCAAGAACCATATGGAAGAACATGTCAGGCAGTTTTCTTAGCTCACCCATATTCTGGATTTTTATCAATCAATCAATACCATTATCAAGACCTATATACATATGTGCTGGATACTTATCAATAATCCAATACCGTTACTAAGACCTATACATGTCATTAATATTTAGCACCGAATTGCAAGAAAGTTGATGTCCACGACATCTAAAGTTTGACTTCTCTCTGTCATGTTGGCCTCTGCGCATACGAAAGAGAGAATGGGGAAAAATAAGTGCATTAACAAAAGAAGACGCACAAGAATTCATTAGAATTTTAAATTTAATAGTGAAATACAAATATTTATAATAAGAATAGATTTAAGAATACTCTAAAACAAACAGTTCAGCCAACTTGGCCGTTGTCTGTGATTGCAGTCGGTAGAGTAACAACTTGACTTTCTGGGCCACAGTGACAGCGTCGTAACTTGGAGCTGATGTTGATGACAACTTAGTTCGTTTTCTTTGGGAAATTAACGAGGGAATAATGGTATCTTGGAAGAGACGCTAAATATGAGGAAATTTGATTCAAAACTAATTTGAATTAATCAATACTTCAAGTATTGTAAATATAAGTATATTATAAGTATAAATATAAGTATTTATATATTACACTATTTTTATTTTGATTATATTTACTTTTGTTTAAGGTATATATCATAGATGGTTTTATCGCCCAACAAGCTTGTAAGACGTCTGTGGCTCACCTGTAGCCCGCAACCTGCTGTGTGCTTCAAAACAAAACAACAACAAAAAATCTCGTAAAAGGTGGACGATTGGTCCATCGAAATATTGAATTAATAAAAAATCGTATTATAATCCAAAATAAGTCTTATTTTTAAAATACCTCAAGTATTCGAGTTTTAACTAACCAATGTTCTTCCATGAAGCCGTTGTATGAATCCCCGATAACCTTTTCAACCATTCAGGTCTATTTTCAAACCCTAGAGAGTTCGGGAAATCCCTGAAAGTCATTGTCATTTAAGATTTGATTGATATCAAGATGAAGGTTCTTTGGGCCTGCAGCTGGACATGTTGTTTAAAAGGACGCTTAAAGGTCACCCTGTTTGACAAAATAGTTTGTTTATCAAGTGCCGATAGTTTCATTTATCCTCTAGAGCATCACTTATCTTCAATACCTCCAAACCTACGCACCTGAGTAATGAAATTGGACTGTTTCAGTACATAAGCATCCTATAGTGTTCCATCAGATAGCGGGAAATGACATACTAACGACATTTTTCACGTATAAAGCACTAAAATAACGAAAGGAGTAACTAGAAGTAGTTTAAAGAAACGTATTTTTGAATCTACAGATATGTATTGAATATGAATTGAAATTGAATATAATTCTTATATTTTGCAAAAATCAAAATTTCGTTTATATTTAGAATAATTTCTTTCATTGAAAGCGTACACTCCTTAAAGATTGCGATAGTTTTAGGAAGAAAGAGTTTAAACAATTCACATGGCTCTTCAAAGGAAAACCGTTTAGTTCAAGTACAGAAGTATTGTTTTATTCTTTCTTATCTCCACTCAATCATATGAAGGTATCAAGCTTGTGAAGCACAGCAGTATCGTTCAGCAAAGGAATGGATACAACACATTTAACGTCACAATAAAGATACTTCGGCCAGCAAATATTTTTATTATCTCGACGCTTCGATGTTTGTGAGTTAAATATTTGTTTTTGACTCATTCTTTAGATGTTTTACAAATTTGATATATCGCTTGAGAATCCTCTTGCAACCTTAGAATAATTTTTTAACGGCAAATGCTTTAATTTTTATTTGTTTCTGACGAGGACAAAATATTTTTGTCGAAACGTCGAGATAATAAAAAATATTTACTGGCCAAAGTATCTTTAATTTGAAGAACCTATATTCAACCACAAACCGCGTGGAAAAATAATGTTTAAAAATTCGATATACCTAGACCCAGAATTTAGATCTTTGGCCATCTACTTTACATAAGCTGATGTGGGATTATGTTCCAACATGGACTTACAGCTACTTTGAAGCATGTTCAGCTCATCGAAAAAGAACAAGATGGAGAATACATAGCATTGATTGTTGGAAAATCTTTTGAAGATAGAAAAACTTACCTACTGATTCCTACAGAAATATTTGTGATATTGTGATGGACAAAGAATCTGAGGCACAACACGGTCATGTTTTTAAGTCAAGTCCTCTCTGTCAGTCTGATAAATCAAGAAAAGCTAACTAGAAAATATTAATTGTTAATCTATTTCATTGTTAGTTTCTTTGAAACTTGTGATATTGTGTAATTATACCATTGTTGCTTATATATGCCAATCATTTTATCGTTAATTTCCCAGAGATAACGAACTAAGTTGACATCACAACATCAGCTCCAAGTTACGACGCTGTTACTTTGGTCCAGAAAGTCAAGTTGTTTCTCTCCCGACTGCAATCACAGACAACGGCCAAGTTGACTGAACCGTTTGTTTTAGAGTATTCTTAAATCTATTCTTATTATAGATATGTGTATTTCACTACTAAATTCAAAATTCTAACGAATTCTTGGAGGTCTCTTCTTTTTATTAACAAACTTATTTGTTTTCATTATTGGGATTGTTATTTGTAGATCGTCATGTGAAACGGTTAGCTTTGATAAAATATTCGACCATATTCCTGTATGTACCTAGAAGACATTTCTCCCTTTAAATATACATCAGAACGATTCATTATGATCATCACCCTAGTAAAAAACTTTACTAATGATGATAAAGAAGAAGCCACAATACCAGTTTAGGCAAACTCAGACAAAAGCCAACAACCTGTATATCATTGGTTTCAGACTATGACCCTCATCAGTACAGGGACGGCTTCAATATCATAACATCCTACGAGAAGTTAAATGAAATCGGTCAAATTTACCAAACAGGTGTTTAAACTAGTGAAGTGGCAAGGGCCGATTTTCAGACTAGAATTCAAGATAAAGTTGAGAGAGGAATATATTCATGTACCTATCTATTTGAATATAATTTAAAAAATGCATATATTGGATTGAATAAATAAATTATTTTGCCAATATATCGGTTGGCTGAACGCCAACCTTTGTTGTAAAGTGAAGTGGCAAGGGCCTATTTTCAGGCTAGAATTCAAGATAAAGTTGAGGGAGGAATATATTCATGTACCTATCTTTGAATATAATTTTTAAAAGGCTTATATTGGATTGAATAAAAGAATTATTTTTCTAATATTTCGGTTGGCTGAACGCCAACCTTTATCAAGGCATTACATTTTACATTATACTGTAAAGGTTGGCGTTCAACCAATCGAAATACACCTATCCCCCGATTTACACGGTACTTGTTTTACACGTTTTCGCTTTTACACGGTTTTCCAAATAAGTTTTTTTTTTTTGTTTTTATCGCACTATACTAAATGCGACTGTGATTGAACACATGCGCTGTGTACACATCTCACGAGGAATCCCGAGCTTATGTACTGACTTTCTGCACACGCACATTGTGTCTGTATTTCTAATTTTAAAAATTTTTAATTTTCGATTTACACGTTTTTCTCAGGAACGTATCAACCGTGTAAATCGGGGGATAGGTGTATTGGCAAAATAAATCTTTAATTCAATCCAATATAGGCTTTTTTATTTTCTAAAGATTTGAATATGGATTACTCTATATTCAGAACGTACCTATATCTGTGTTTGAGGCATGTGTTCGGATGTCCAGTGGTAGGACATATTACTGTGAAGCCATGCTTGGGTTTTTCTCGACTTGTGGGCTGGCGCCGAGTTCTGCTGGAAGACGTAATCAATTCCGGCAGCCACCATATCCCTTCAGGGATTAACTAACTTGTTCGAAATTTCGTAAACTTGAGTTTTTTTTTTTTTTTGTACCCAAACCACTCAATTATCTTTTTTGGTGATTTTCCGGAACGAAAGGACTCAAGAATCGCTGTTATTCTGCCTTGTTCCCGGCACATGTCCTTGTTTGTTTGAACGTGTCTATATGCCTCGTGAAGGTATGAACTATAAGTTAGCTATTCGCAAGTATGCACTCAATAACCGCTAGAGGGCAGTTAATAAACAAATTCCAGATTGACCTCGACGGCCCGGTATATAGAACCTAAAGACAGAACGTCCCTAAGCCCACGACGCTGTGGAGAAGTCAACCAGCCATTCTGTCCTCCCCCCCTGATGACTCACCTCCTCCTTCACGTCCGGTCCTCCTTACCACGTGTTGGCTAGGTCGGCGGGAAACTCAGCCGTTGATGCTGGGAATGTTGGCACAACAATCTTATTGAGTTCTTTTTGTACAAGAATCGTGTCTTAGAAACGTACTTCCAGCTAAATATCATGAAGATAGAGGTTGCCTGGGGTGACAATCATAATTCCGTCGGCGATTTTATATTTAATTTTGAAAATCGAGGGCGCGAATTCGCATCCTTCGGGCTTGATGTAAAATCGGCAAGGATGTTAATTTACGTCCCTCGGGTCGAAAGTGAAGATGCTTAGGCTAATAAATGTTTTTACTTTTTTACTGTCCGAAGTGTCTCTTAATTCTAAGATCAAGCTAATTAATCCTTGTTTTGTTATTTATATGTATTCCTAAGTCTGTATGTGAAGGGATAGCTCGTTCTCTCATTAGAAAACCAAAATTTAAAACCAAAAATGTCTTACTTATGGTAGATATTTTCCCGGCTAAACATTTCGAAACAATGCTAAGAAAGACGACGCTTGCTTATTTCACACTCCAATTTTCGTTATGGCATACCTCTCTTATTACAGCTTGGAACAAATTGGAATTGTAAACGGACTAATGTAAACTCATGGACAAAACTTAAGGAAGTTATACCTTTTAACATGTATATTGGGATTCAGACAATAACTCTGAAAGATATTACAGTGACCTTTATTGAAGACACACGAGATAACCAAGTGTATATACACTCATGAACAAAAATTAAAGAAATTGTACTTTTTAGCATTTATATAGGGATTCAGACAATAACTCTGAAAGATATTACAGTGAACTTTATTGAAGACACACAAGATAACCAAGTGTGAACAAAATTGCTTCTGCTGTCTCCTTCAATAACACAGACGAACGGCGACAAAGAATTTCCATTTCCATAAATTTTGTCCATAAGTGTATATATAGGTGCTTTAGCTAATTTCCTATACTTTATTGCCATAGTCTTTTTGTCTCTTTCAAATGAGATTTATAATTTGCGCGAGAAACGTCGAGTTTTGTCCTTTGGTTGAGGATTTTGCTAAGAGGCGCGCGCTCGTCAATTAAGAAACTCGTAAACCCAAAAATCCTAGAAGACATGACGCATCTAGTTTCCAGAAATCTCGACCACTTGTCTTTTTTAGTATATTCGGAATTGAAACTTAAGGAATATTTGAGTACACAATAGTTATCCTTGTTTATTTTTACATAGCCCCTAGCATGGTCGTATGTTACAGGGATCATGGTGGGGTTTAACTGTTTATACTGAACAGACTCTCCATTTACAAGGTATCATTGTAATCATGGTGGCCCCCCACGTCTACTCATTGGACCAACTTACCCATGTTTGTACATAGAAGGGTTAAAGGTGATGGGAGTGGCTCTTTTCTGGGCGTTATCTAGGGATGCTTAAAGCATTCTTTGTTCTTGTCTGCTGAACGCCTCACATAATTCCAGTTCTCCCGTCAGGCAAGAATGAACGATAAGTACTAGTTTGGATATACGCTCATAGACAAAACTTAGTCGAAAGTCTTTGATGCCACCGGTCGTCTGTTCTGATCACAATATACAGAGCAGACAAAGACGTTCATATATACACTCATTGACAAAAATTAAAGAAGTTTTATATTTTGATGTCGCTGGTCGTCTGTTTTTTTTTTAAGTAGACAGAGACAATTTTGTTCACACTTGGTATCTCGTGTGTCTTCAATAAAGGTCACTGTAATATCTTTCGAAGTTATTGTCTGAATCCTGATATATATGCTAAAAGGTACAACTTCCTTAAGTTTTTGGTCCATGAGTGTATTTATATCGTGAATTTATGTAACTTCTTGGTTGTGTTTTGCTTCGTTTTATCCCAAAATTTATTTTTCATATATTTGTATATATGCGTTATATTACGTTTTTTTCTTTGTTCTATATCTTAACTGGTAACTTTTGGCACATAGGTATCTCATATGATGTTTGTCACATAGGGAGATATGTTCTAATATTGTTTTTGTTGTTTTCACGTAAAACATATACCAAGATTTGTTTTGTATAATTGTTATTAATAATAAATGATATGTAAAGTTAAATTGGTTACGTCCTTCTTACTTACTTTAATAACAACAGCATCTATCCTGTAATTTGAATGAATTCAATGCTACTCGATCTTTGTGATGCATTTTCAATGTCAAGCATTCGTTGTCTTCGAGAGTTCTTGGTCCTCTTTAGATCATCTCTTATTCCAATTCAGAAAATCCCAGCGGCAGCAATGGTACACATCAATATAAAAACACTAACCACCCAGTAGAAGCATAAAATTGAATAAAAGTTGTTCCGAAATATAAAGATAATGATCGAAAAAAGTTTCAGCTTGATTATTGTAGTTGTTTGAAGTTTATATGTTAATTTTGTAATTATTCTTACTTTTTTTTAATTCATAGAAGCATTTTTCTGGCAGACAATATTCAATTTTTTTTATCATCATTTTTGATTTTTTTCTTAGTTATCAAATCATTTCCAATTGTAGTTTCATTTTTGTTGTGTTCTTTTTTAAGCAATAAAATATATATAGAACTAAGGTGTAATATTCAATTCAAACATATGGAACCAACATCGATTCATTTTTTAAAACAAAGCAAAATCATAAGCTTATACAACTTTCACTTTTTCATACAGTAGTCAAGAAAAGAAGATGCGCCTAATAGTTTGCAAAAAAAAAAAAGTGTGTAAATGGGAATAAATGAAAATAGAAATCAAACAACAACAAAGATATCTCTTAGGAATGGACTGACTACACATTCACACATGTTCACGTGGATGTTTATGTACATATTTATATATTGAATAAATATAGTGACCGAATAAAGTTTGCATATATCGATTTATTGACTCTATCGATCGATAAAGGGCTAGACATTTAACGAATCATAATCACCAAAAACGTCAAAAAGACAGTCATAGATAAGGTGAAGAGCAGTTTGTTCAGTTTTTCCGCAGGAACAATTTGGTGTTTCTGATAGACCTCTTTTATGTAAGTTGTGCTGGAAACGTATATGGGAAACGGTTCTTGAATTTCCTTCGTGGATATAGTTAAGTCTACAATGATTCTCCCAATTCTGGATATAAGATATGTGTTTTATTAATGGTTAGAGAGACTCCATGCGCCCATGCCGTTGTTCTATATGTAGACGTCCATGTGGGGAGATTCCACCCACATAGCGAAGGCCATTCAAATCAGGAGAAACCTGTTGATTGGATAGAAATCTCAAGGACGTGTGTGTTTTACATAGAGATTTCTAATGTGAAAATCAGCATTCAATACCGTCAAAATTGAAAATCGTCATTTCTGTTTCTATTGAACGAATTACATAGTTCAGAGTTCGATATAATTCTTCAATAGTCAGAAATATCAAAGCACAATTAGGAAACGTATCTCTTTTGTGTTAAAATTTATCATCCCAAAACTCCCCTATATAAAAACCTTATTTAAAATGTAATATCATCTAAGTTGTTTTACACTCAATGGGCAAAACTTAAGGAAGTGGTAGTCTTTGAATTTCGCCATCGTCTGTTTCTTTTTTGAAGGAGACAGAGGCTGTTCACACTTTGTTATCTCTCTGTCTTCAATAAAAGTCACTGTAATATCTTTCAGAGTTATTGTCTGAATCCCGATATACATGCTGAAAGGTACAACTTCCTTAAGTTCTGTACATGAGTGTATATTGGTTATCTCATGTGTCTTCAATAAAGGTCACTGTAATATCTTTCAGAATTATTGTCTGAATCCCGATATACATGCTAAAAGATGCAACTTCCTTAAGTTTTGTCCATGAGTGAATATGTCTTTTGCTATCTGACCAGGATGGCTTCCATGCTGGTTAAGCAAAACACGACCGGCATACGTCGTCAAGTACCTAAACTACCTTCCGTTGCTTTTATATCAGCATAGGATTCCGTTTCTCATCTTTACGATTAAAAAAGTGGGGAATCTTCGTTATCAAGCCATTGAATATTAAAGCTGTTCCATGGCCCTGTATAGGAGAATATCGCAAGTACGTATATGGGAAACGATCTCAAACGTCTTTCGTGAATAAAGGTAGTTAAGACTTCAATGATTCTCCCAAATCTATCGCTGGGCTTTCATCACTTGAATCCTCATCAATATGAAGTCTTTTGAGTTGCTTTTATATCACGTAGGGCCTTGATGAAGAGCTGTTGATTGAAAGCTTGTGACCCAGTTTCATTTTAACAAAGAAACATCTCGATATAACGATTAAACTTGAAGATCTCGTGACTCTCAATATAATCAACGATCTAGCCAACCACAGATATAGAATCTATAAAAATAAATCCCACCTCTCCTGTCAAAATAGACGTCAAAACTAGACGTCATCAACTGACCGTCTTCACAAACTAGCGGACTCGGATCATTGACAACGCTACATCACCAGCTTTGGCAAACTGAGAAGCGCTAGAGTAGTTAGCGATTTAATAGACAGAACGTAGAGAGACTATAGGAATCTTTAGACATATATCTAAGAATCAACATAGCATGATGTTTTATTAGAGGATAATTATATCGTGAAAAACAGGGCGGTGTAGTACAAACTGTAGACAGGTAGATCACTGTAGTGACAGCGGGGAGCTAGAAAGTGATAGTTTAGCAGAGAGTATCATAGTAGGTAGAACAGATCGTAGCTAGAATACACTCAGCAAACAGAGACCTAACATTGTTAGAGAGTAGTTATCGTGAAGGTGGGTTTGTATGGTACAAACTGTAGACAAGTAGATCACTGTAGTGACAGCAGATAGGTAGATGTGTGACATCGACATCACTATACAGTAATAGTAGATGATGTAACGGACAGATCGTGGCTAGAATACAATCAGGAAACATAGACCTAACATTGTTAGAGAGTAGTCATCGCTAAGGTTGGTTGGTATAGTTTGACAAGTAGACAACTGTAGTGACAGCGATAGGTAGAAAGTGTGTGAGATCGACATCACTACACAGTAATAGTAGGTGGTGATGTAACGGACAGATCGTGGCTAGAATACACGCAACTAACAGAGACCTAACATTGTTAGAAAGTAGATATGATGAAGGTGGGTTGGTATAGTACAAACTGTAGACAACTGTAGTGACAGCGGGTAGCTAGAAAATGATGGTTTATCAGAGAGTATATTACTAGAATACACTCAGCAAACATAGAGCTAACACTGTTAAAGAGTAGTTATATTGAAGAGAGAATACGGCTTTACGGGCTAATAGCCAAAGAAGTCATTGCAAAGGTGGGTTAGTATAGTACAAACTGTAGACAAGTAGATCACTGTAGTGACAGCGGTTAGGTAGATAGTGATGGTTTACCAGATAAAACATAGCTAGAATACACTCAGAATACCGAGACCTAACCTATCAAGATAGCATACTGTTTGAATATAGAATATTTATCGTTAAATATAAATTAGTGTGGTACAAACTGTAGACAAGTAGATCACTGTAGTGACAGAGGTTAGGTAGATAGTGATGGTTTACCAGAGAAAATATAGATAGAATACCCTCAGCAAACATAGAGCTAACACTGTTAAAGAGTAGTTATATTGAAGAGAGAATACGGCTTTACGGGCTAATAGCCAAAGAAGTTATTGCAAAGGTGGGTTAGTATAGTACAAACTGTAGACAAGTAGATCACTGTAGTGACAGCGGTTAGGTAGATAGTGATGGTTTACCAGAAAGAACATAACTAGAATACATTCAACAAACAGAGACCTATAACCCATCAAGATAGAATACTGTTTGAATAGAGAATATTTATCGTGAAATATAAGTTAGTGTGTAGTACAAACTGTAGATAGGTAGATCATTCTAGTGACAGCGGGTAGGAAGATGTGGGTGATAGTACATTATTTGCCATGATTAAACAATGATAGTAGATGGTGATTCGACAGACAGCAAGTAGAGGGATTCAATACACTCAGCAAACAGACATATAGACCATAAAGACAGCAAGATACTTGATTAGGACATTTATTGTGAAGATAAGCTGTGGTAAGACAAACTGGATCAGCGGTTAACAGTAAGACATGATATCCCTACCACTATGTAGCAGATGGTGGTTTAACAGACAGACACCTATACTATAAAGATAGCAGGATATTTGTCCAGAGATTATGTATGGCTGAGTACCGGTGTATCTATAAACAAAGTGTAGACCACTTATATCAGCGGATATGTAGATACGCTACCTGCAGGCACGTAGATGCGGTCGCACTGAGTCACCAAGCCGGAGTCACCCCCGAGTGAGTCACCGGCTGCGGGCTCCCAGAAATCTCCGGGGAGGTAGGGGCCGTCATCGTAGACAGCCCAGGGGTCGTACGTGGGGAACACGGCGGTCTCCATCGCTAGACTGGCACCGGGCGGGTGGACCGCTAGGAGGCGCTGCCCTGGCCCCTCCCCGCGGCGTGGTTTCGGTGTTGTTGGGCCGCCCGGCCGGCCGGCTCGACAACGTGGGTAACTTGTAAATCATGTCGTTGTGGTGAGACCGTGTGCCACATTCGGCCAAAAGTTTCTATATTTGGGAATTGTACTGGTTGGGAGATTAACAACGTCTACTGATGGTACAACAGACAGTTGATGATGGCCAGCGACAATGTACCACTTGAGAGAAAGAGATCCTTTTCGGGGAGAAGGGATCTCATGATCTGGGTTGGTTTATTTCGATCAGGCGATCCATGTGTTTGAGGGAGGTACATGACTGCTCGATAATATATGAACGATATTTTGTGAGCCCCTAGGTGAGATCTTTCATGGATATCATTGATTAATGTTTACCGATAATATTGCTCGTCCATATACTCATGGACAAAACTTAAGGAAGTTTCGTATTTTGATCTCAGTACAATTTCACACTTTTGAAGATATTTTTTCTTCATAATAGTTTTACGTTCTCTAGCAATTTTGAGCTTGAAAACCCATTCTTTGATTTTACAGGATGCCTCTAGCACCAACTCTTTGGTCTTTGATATACAGCCTGCGCTGACGAGGGCCAACAGCCTGAAACACGAAAATGGTTGATTTTGTACAACATAATCTTGTACGAAGGAGGAATAAACATATATGGAGGACAGGAGTAGCCTTTTCTGAATCCGGCCTGGTTTTCTGGAATAATTGATCTACCTTCAATCCAGTTGCGTAATCGCGATTTTAGTATTGATGTGAAAAGTTTTAACAGATTACTAATAAGGGCAATTCCGCGGTAGTTTGATGGATTATCCAGGTCACCGCTTTTAAAAATAGGATGGATGATAGATTTAGACCATATTAAGGGATATGAACCAGAATTAATGATTGAATAAACATATATTCTCAACTAAGATATTAACTTTATTAACTGAAGTCCCCTCAAATATAAGCATCCTTCTTGTGACTGACTTATTTGCTACAAACCCAAACGGAAACGAAAATAGTGTAGTGAAGTATTTTATTATTTTACACTCGTATTAACAGAGTATCATTTTTATGTTTATATTTCGCTACTCTGTAAACTTCCCTCATTCCTTATCTTTTGTTTATCCTTCATAGTTTGTTCTTGCCTTGAATAAATTGCTGTCTCATCTTGAAGTTTTGTCTTCATAGTTTGTTCTGTCCTTAAAATAAATTGCTGTCTCATCCTGAAGTTTGTCTTCCTTAATTTTCCACGTGGCAATATCATTGAAAAAATGGACCACGGAGTCAGGTACCCTATCGACAATTTAAACAATCCTATTTACTCCTCTAATTGATTGTTTTACAGAATAAAATAATATTATAAAGAGAGAGGGGTAAATAAAGAGTAGATAAAAATGTAGAGAAATATATACAGTTGTATATGGAAAATTTGCCGGGAGGAAATTGATCCATAGAAGCCTAGGGCGCCTCTCCTGTCAAAATAAACGTCAAAACCTGACGCCAATTGGTAGATTGTGAAGATTCCATTAGATCCCGTGTGGATCTCATGGAATAAAGTCCGCCCTAGACTGACGAGGGCCATTAGCCCGGTCTCTAGGTGGACGCTTCTCAGTTTACCAAAGCTGGTGTTGTGGCTTTGTCACCGACCCGAGGCCGCTAGTTTGCGGCGATGGTCAATACGAGGGTTGTCCGTTAAATAAGTTCCACGGGGCACCACTGTCATGAGGATCGCTTTTAGGCTCGAGCCGACTGCACGGGCTCGTAGCTTGTTCTCCCCACTCCAATTTCACACCAAGGACACGTCGCTGGTAAGCTTAGTTTTGGCTGAGCAGCCGTTAGTGATGGAGCTTCCCCTCGTGTCTCCCGCCAGCTGTGAATTACGGTCAGTAATTCGCTTTTTGGCCGCAAAGAAGAATTCGGCGAAGGACATTCATACTGAACTCTGTCAAGTGTATGGAGAAGGGTGTATGAGTTCCGGGATGGTGCGCAGATGGGTCAGAGAATTTAAAAACAGCCGAACAGACGTCCACGATGAACCGCGTGCTGGACGGCCATCGGATTCGTACGAAATCATTGCCAAAGTCGAAGCGGCAATGCTTGAAGATCGACGGGTTACTGTGCGGAAGCTCTGCGATTTGGTTCCTGATGTCAGTAAAACCACCATCGACAAGAATTTGCGTGAAAATTTAGGGTATTCAAAGGTCTGCGCAATATGGGTTCCGAAAATGCTGACTGAAGACCATAAACGGCAGTGGGTTGATGCGGCCCAGAAATTTCTCGATTGCCACAAAACTGACGGAGAGGAATTCTTGGATTCGATCGTTACTGGTGATGTTACCTGAGTACACTACACCACACCGGAGACAAAGGAGCAATCCAAGCAGTGGAAGCACACTTCTTCGCCGAAACCTCTAAAGTTTAAACAAACACTTTCTGCCGGGAAACTTATCGCTACCGTCTTTTGGGGCCGAAAGGGTCTATTGTTGTGTGACTTTATGCGTCGGGGTACAACAATCAATTCCGACCGGTACTGTGAGACCTTGAAACAACTTCGACGCGTGATTCAGAACAAGAGGAGAGGGATGTTAATCAAAGGGGTGCGTTTCCACCACGACAACCCTCGGCCGCACACCGCCCATCAAACCACTGCCCTCATCGAAGAATTTGGATGGGAATTGGTGTCACACCCACCTTACAGCCCGGACGTAGCTCCTAGTGACTTTCATTTCTTCCCCGAGTTGAAGAAAAACCTGGGTGGAACCCAATTCCAGGACGATGACGAGTTTGGAAGAAGCGGTTTTAGGCTTTCTACGCGGCCAGGCGGCAGAGTCTTTGACTCTGGGTTCCATAAGTGGGTGTCCCGAATGCAAAAATGCGTCGAACGAAACGGGGAATATGTAGAAAAATGAAAAAAGTCTGATATTTTCGAAAATGTATAGTTCAGGGCAAATAAACCTGTTTTTCTGTATGAAAAACCTCTGTGGAACTTATTTAACGGACAACCCTCGTAGATGGCGTCTGGTTTTGACATTTATTTTGACGGGAGAGGCGCCTTAGGCTTCTACAGTTGTATATATACAAATTTCTTCAGCAAGGAAGACTTCCCCACCTTTAGAGAGTTCTCCTCCAGACAAGGTCTTTTTGAACACTCCTCAGTTCCACACCGAGGAAGTACTTATAGATGTGGGTCTTGGTAGATGTCAGAATGGTGTCATCATTCAGACCATTTTATTGATCCCATCCATGATCTCTCATCCGATACCCATCAAAGTTCACACCATAATTTAACCCAACATATTAATTCTGAAGTGCTTCATGATTTATCATCTGATCTACAAATTCTATTGTTAAGTTTGCTCCAAGATTTTAAGTTCACAAACTCTACTTGTCAATATCAAGATTACAGACTGCGCGCTCTTCAAATATAAAATGGCAAGAGTTGAATTACAATTCTGCCAGGTGATTAGATACGCTCCAAAACTTTCATTATGTCATATCAGCACTTGAAGTACACATCCCATAGAATTTCCGAGAATCAGGTCTACACTCATGGACAAAACGTAAGGAAGTGGAGGTAAGTTTGAAGGAGACAAAGGCAATTTTGTTAACACTTGGTCATCTCATAAGTCTTCAATAACGGTCTCTTTAATATCTTTCAAAGTTATTGTCAGAATCCCGATATACATGATAAAATATACAACTTTCTTAAGTTTTGTCCATGAGTGTATCTTTCAGAGTTATTGTCTGAATCCCGATATACATGGTAAAAGTTAAAACTTCCTTAAGTTTTGTCCATGAGTGTATCTTTCAAAGTTATTGTCTGAATCCCGAAATACATACTAAAAGGTAAAACTTTCTTAAGTTTTGTCCATGAGTGTATCTTTCAGAGTTACTGTCTGAATACCGATATACATGATAAAAGGTACAACTTTCTTAAGTTTTGTCCATGAGTGTATCTTTCAGAGTTATTGTCTGAATACCGATATACATGCTGAAAGGTAAAACTTTCTTAAGTTTTGTCCATGAGTGAGCGCTCTATAAATATAAAATGGAGAGCGTTGAATCAGCATCCTGAAGATTAGATACGCCCCCAAACACATGTGTGACGTCATATCAGCACTTAAAAAACACATCTCATCGAACCACTCCGTGAATCAAATCTTTAGACAAACGCTTCATACATATCGATATAGAAAAATCTGTCTTACAAATTGCTTAAGAAAAAAGATAAAGAAAACATGCAACATTCAAGACAAAGAAGTTTATGAAAAATAAATTAGGGATATTTGAAATGAAGGCGATAAAAACGTGGTGATTTTCTTTTAATGGTAAGAAACAAGCTTTCAGGCAAGAATGCCCTTCTTCAGGTTACAACTTGGAAATATTTTAAAACTATGGACATGAAAGATAGCCAAATAAAGTAGGTAAATAGATCAGCTGGGGGGATTGGCGAGGTAAAACACGGAGTATTGGGGTGGGAGGTCGATTTTTCGGTTGAAACTGGGCGTGCAGTGCGAGACCAAAGATTCAAGGACTAGGCGCTGATACTTGTTCCCGACGCCCTTGTAAACGCATACAGCGCTGTCCAAATTGAACGAGTGGCGATATTCTGTGATGTGTTGGCATAAGAGAGACTTGCGGTCGTTGGTGCGTATGTTGCGGCTGTGTTCAGATAATCTGGTGCAGATAGATCGACCGGTTTCTCCGATGTAACACTGTTCGCAATCGAGACAGGGAATTTTGTAAATTGCGTTGGTGGCGGTTAGGGGATTAGTTTTAATCGAACTTTTTGTAATCGGATGGCGTAAGGAAGTATAGAGGGAAGGGGTATTATTAAAATAGATACGTATTCCGAATTTGCGTAAAAAGAAAAAAATGTCGGAGTTCCTGGCCGAAAACGAGAGAACACAAAGGTCTTTGTAGGGGGGAGGGACTGTTTTGGTGGAATTGGGAGAGTAAAAATGATGACGGATAAAATCATGAGGGTAGCCGGCGGATGAGAGATGATTATATACAATACGTTTCTCATTCTTTTTGAAACAGTCGAGGGAACAGTGAGAGTAAATTCGCTTGGAAATGGTTTTTACAGTGGTGATTTTGTGGGAAATCGGGGCGTGGGACTTGAAATATAAGTAGGAGGGGGCGGAATTGGGTTTACGGTAAACGGTTGTGTGGAAGGTGTGTTCGGTATTTACAATTAAAACATCTAAAAACGGGATGCAATTAAATCGTGACGGGTTGTGTGTAAAACGAAGATCTGGATTATAAGAATTTAAAGCATTAAGAATGGGGAGGTGGTGTGTATCTCGGTGGAGGCAGAAAATGTCGTCGACGTACCATGACCACAACTCGATCCCCAGGTGGTTGTGGGACAAAATCCAGCGGTCCAAGTTGGACATAACAATCTCGGCCGCGATTGTGGATAAAGGGCTGCCCATTGGGGAGCCCCTCGTCTGTATGAAGAAACTGCCGTGGAATTCTAGGGTGTTCAAGGCGAGGCAAATATTGAACAAATCTAGGATAACTTGTTGCTCTTTGGTGGGGAATGTAGAAGAAAGTAGAAGTTGTCTGAGGCCTTCAATAATCAGGAAATGTGGAAGACATAAAAATAGTGAGGTCACATCAAAGGTTGACATGGCAAGACAGTCGGATCGGGGAATGTTCCTTAACCTGGAGATAAAGTCAGTGGGATCTTTGACCGAGTGAATGTTGTGAGAGCTGACTAAAGGTTTTAAAAGAGTGCAAATGTATTTTGCCAGCGAAAAAGCGGGAGAAAGGTGGTAGGCAACAATGGGCCTGAGGGGGAGTGTCGGGCTTGTGGGTCTTTGGCAGGCCGTATATGTAAGGGACACCGGAAATATTGGAGGTGAAAGTTAGAAACTGGTCGGAAGTGATGCCTTTGGTACGTCTGAGTGATCTGAGGGCTGTTTTGTAGGAATTGGCGATGTCTTTGACTTGGTTGGGTGAGATTTCGTGAAACGTGTTAGGATCGGCAAGAATGTCTGTCATTTTTTGCTTGTAGTCTTGGGTCCTGAGTACAACTACCTGGGATCCTTTATCTGACTTAGTGATGAGGATGTCGTGCTGAGCTTTGAGGGATTTTAGGGCGGTGATATCTTGGTTGTTGCATCTGAGGTTGGGGGAGGATTTCCTGGGGGTGGGCTGAAGTGTGTTGGCAACGAAGGAACGGATGCGGAATTTATCAGTATGGGATTGATGTTGTAGAGCGGATTCAATGCAACTAATGGTATATAGAGGGTCTGATTCCCTGGGGAGGCGGAAGTCGAGACCCTTCATCAACAGGGAGGTCTGATGATCTGAGAACTTTATGTCAGTAAGGTTGACAATGGTATCCTTAGAAGAGGTCGGGGGATGAAGAGGGAAGCCGTATTTCTTGGCCCAAAATTCGAATTTCTTCTGATGACGGAGATCAATGTTAGAGTTCTGGGAATTGACGCGGGCAGTGATCGTTTGTAGAAGAGAGGTGAGTTCATGGGGGTGGGTTCTGGAAGAAAGGAGCCAGAGTAGGCCTCTAATGGTTTTCTGCAGGAAACGAATCATGGCGTGGCAACCCCTGATTCTTGAGTAAAGAAGCTGTTTTTGGGTACTGTGGATGATGGCCGAGGAGTATTGGTTTTTCACTGGATCTTTAACCCTGAGGGACGGAGGTATGAAGGAACACTTGAAGCATGTCTGGTTGAAGACAAGGTGACGGCGCCAACGGGCAAGTTGCAAAGATTTCCTGGAGAGTTGTCGCTTATAAAAGGCAATGTATTCAAAGTTAGGATCAGACATGACGTAGCCACGCAATAATATTTGAAATGAAGGCGATAAAAACGTGGTGATTTTCTTTTAATAGTAAGAAACAAGCTTTCAGGCAAGAATGCCCTTCTTCAGGTTACAACTTGGAAATATTTTAAAACTATGGACATGAAAGTTTGAAATATTCTTTTTACGAACCACTTTTCAGCTTTCTTTTACATCTATTAACAGTTCTACTGATTTTTGAATAAATAAAAATTATTTCCTAATCTTTCTCTATTTTAGGTTGTCTTTAAGGAAAGGCTGAATATTTTTTTTTTTTCTGTGGGATCGATTTTTTAATAGAAAATAAAAGTAAGCATATTGTGACAATTCCCGTTTTAATACCTTTTTTTCGTATCGCTTGTCTCAAAACAATTCTGCTATCAAAATCAAAAAGAAATAAGAAGGATCTCCAAGCCAGTTTTTATATCGAAGACTTTAATTCATCAATTCAATTAGGGATATCCTGATCACTTACATTAGCATTTTTTTAAATAGCAGAGCGCAATCTAGTGGAACAGAAATCAACTAAGCATTGATTTAACCTGTCCCCTGATATTTAGCCAACCCATTTGCTTGATAAATCAAGAAAAGCCAACAACGAACGCGTTTCGGGTGGTTGACCCTCGTTAGCGTTGTGCTGAATTATTATTTTTTTCACAAAGTAGTTTATCTAATAGCTTGGAGAGACTGCAAAAAGCTTCCAAGATAACGTGACAAAACTCAATAGGACTCCTGATACAGAAGTCGCCATGATGACATAGTCCTATGAAACACAAATACTCAAGGACAATATTGAGCATAATCCGAATTACTCACTAATGGACATAGGAAGACATAGGGCCGGTAAACTAAAGCTGATACTCAAACAAAACAAGAAGTTAGCACCTTCACTATAGACAGAGATAAAAAGAAATGAAAATATTAAGATGAAAATACCAGGCTTCCAGGTATAAGCTTCTATTGAAACATTTTAATTCACAAATCTTTAACTTTCAGGCACGAAATTTATTCTACAGGAGAAAACATTCCTTATATTGTTGCATCAAGACGCCCTACATTTATTCAAAATATTCCGATATTTAATTTTTGTAATGTTCTATATTAAAGAACGAGTAAGAATGAATACGAGAAGATCTATGACAATAGAAACTCTGACTTTATTATTCTCTTGACCTATATATATACATCGCGCTTCTCGCGGACATGCAAATATAACAACCTTTCATAAGAAACATAATGTAAAAATATATAAAACAAAACAATGCTATGCAAATATGTCGAGGTATGGGACAATTTTATTTAAAACAGATTATTTACAAGGGTATCATTTATTTTTATAGTTTCATTCCTTTTGTGATATATTTTTGTACATATATCTTGATTGGTTATTGGAGCTATCCAGGTAGTTGGCGATCTAAGGATACGCTCCAGGAGCCTGGGTTACCTTTATGTTACTGCTATTGGAGCTAGAGAGGAAGACTACGGATCACGACCTACGAGGAAGACAACGAATAAATAAACACAATATCTTTAAAAGGTAATTTACTTTTATTTACTTTTCTTTATTTGCTTTAAGTATGGAAACCCGCTCGGTGTATAACACCAAGAATGAAGGAAACCAAGGTCGATGACCCTGCTAAGCTGCAACAATATTTTCCCCTTGATAATTGATATAAGGAATTATTTATTGAACTATGATTCAACAATTCTTACAGAAATTCTTAAAACATTTCCCTGACTAATAGAAATTTCCAATTATATTCCACTTCTCTAAAAATTAAACCTGCACACTATATTTCCAGCTACAAGCCCATTCCCCCTATCTGCTATTCCCAAGGTTTACGAAAAAACAATCCTGACCTGAATAAGGAAGTCCTTAAACAAGAAAAATCCCCTCATGCCGGTACAGTTTCATTTCCAGCCAAAACACTCCAGTTGCATTACAGAATACAATAAGTAAAAGATATTGCCTCTGATGAAATAACTGGGGAAATCTCTTCTATGATATGTAAATCTACTGTCCTGAAAGAATATGTTCATAGTTTACTTGAATACCATTTCTAAGATTCCTCCCTTCAGTCAAGCATATACACATAGTATAAGCAGAATGATCCAATACAGTATTGGAGCTCTGAGAAACAGTCTGGTAGATTAAATTTGCAAAACCGCTGGGAGAGTTCACCAATAATGCACCAAACTCTCCCAATATTTTTTTCCATCACAGTAAGGACAGTAGAAGTTCGTTTTATGTACAAAATAAACATTCGTGTTTCAATGCTTTAATCTTCTTTAATATTTTTTTACACAAATAAATTTACTGGCAATGCGTTTCTTTTGAATATCATCAAATATTATCTCTACAGACCTTACCTTGATGATATTCAAAAGAAACGCATTGCCAGTAAATTTATTTGTGTAAAATTTTAACGATAGATGGCAATAAAATTTAATTTACTTCTTCAATATATATAAGGCATATTGGACATAATAATTTGTACTTAAAATATAGATGCAAATAAAATTATCATGAATTGAATAAAATTTAAAATTTTTGCAGAGTTTTTCTTTATTCAGATATTGGGAGGCAAGCTTTCACGTGGTCACGCTTCATCAGGCCACTGGCTCCGTAGAGGCGTACAACATACATATAATTGATTTTTGAAATTTTATTTCTGTGAATCTCTATTGTATGTATGTTGCATGCCTTTATGGAGCCAGTGGCCTGATGAAGCGTGACCGCGTGAAAGCTTGCCTCCCAATAGCTAATTAAAGAAACTCTGCAAATATTTTATATTTATTTAATTCATTTATATTTGACATATTTTGGCATAAATGCTTCCATAACAAGATGATCAAATAAATCTACTTGGATACTTTATCATAATTATGAAATGTTGTTAATTTTCGATTGAAGAGTTGGAGCATTTCGATATAAAATATATTTATTGGCTTATATACTTAGCACAACATTATAAAAGTAAGAAATGATTAAAAGATTATATATCTGAATACAAAAGGTTATTTAAAAATTAAAGATCATCCTTTGTTCTTGATGTCAAAACATTCTTCTTTGTTTCTCCATGATTTTTATTGATGTTCCTTTTTTCACAGACATTATATCTTCATGAAAGACCTCCTGAAAACAGAAAATAAAAAATAAAAAATACAAAAGTGTGAAATTGTATTGTAAAAATGTGTCTTTCTCTTTAGAGAATTCAGAGTCAAGGTCAAAGATGCCCTCTCCATCACAAGCAATATTCTTGAAAGGGTGATTCATGGTTTATCATTGGTTCTTCCTTCTTTGATATATTCACGGGAGTCCTTGACCATCACCAGCGGCCCCCTGACCTGCAGGGCTGGGTCTTAGTGCATGCATGGCCTAAATGATGACGCCCTGGCCATCCTGACGTCTGCCAAGACACACATCTATAAGTACTTCCTCGGTGTGGAACTGAGGAGTGTACAAGAAGACCTTGTCTGGAGGAGAACTCTCTCAAGGTGGGGAAGCCTCCCTTGCTGAAGACATTTGTACACATACACAACAGTAAAATTCTTCTTTTTTTTCTATTATTTTTCATATGTTAAGCGTATTTACGCAAGTTTGGCCTTAAATACCCATTTCTTGGTTTCTCAAGAAGCCGCTGGGACCAAAAATATTCCACGCTGCGAGCGCTAACAGCGCGAAACGCGTTCGCGGATGCCTTTTCTTGATTTATCAAGAAATTGGGTTGGCCAAATATCAGGGAACAAGCTAAATCAATGTTTAGTTGATTTCTGTTCCACCAGATGGCGCTTTGCCCTCTCGAAAGCACATGTGCTTCTGGTCAGGATATGCCTACTTTTTATTTTTAATACAATTGTATATTTTACTCTACATTTTATATACCTTTATTTACCCCTTTTATATATTACGCTTTATTTTATCTTTTTTTTTCCTGTAACAATTGATATACTCATTGATAACTTCCCTGTGCTGAAGGATCTCACTATACCTTTTGGTAATTGGTTGTGTTATTTATGAGCAGGGTGAGAGAAGTTCCCAGTACGACGGGTTGTGAACACCTGAGGAAACTGGTCAAGCGGTCGGCCGTGGAGGAAGTTGCCAACAGAGCTGCAACACACAGACTGACCCAGTTACCTGAGGTCAACTCGATGTAAGAAATTGAAGTGCACCAAATATTGTTCCATCACCATGATGCAACAGTTTTCTAATGTACACCTATACCTCGCTTTGCGTCGGGGTTACGTTCCAAAAAAAAACACGACGCAAATTGAAACGACGCAAAGTGAAAATATGTGAAGGCGAAATAAAAAACAAAGGTGTTGCCATATTTTAGGGAAAAAAAATTAAAGACTCGAATCTAAAACAACGCAACTTCGAAAATCTAACGATGCACAGTGAAAATCAGTAAAAATTAAGCAGCGACGCAACTTCGAAAAAAAAACGCAAAACGAAACGACGCAAAGCGAGGTATTGGTATATTTGGTAAACAACAAAAAAACTTTATTAAGACATTTTAGTCTTATACAGATTCTCCAAACGGAAATGTAGGATACATGCAGGAATAACAGTAATAGTACCTTAATGGTAATATGATATTTATATACAGGAAAAATTATATAAAGACAATAAAGCTAATAGATTGTCTGGGTAAATTGGAGGAAAATAAATTTATTATATCTAGATTTACCACGGAATCTCTGCTAATGAAGATAAAAAGTAAAAGCTAATTACAATCAATATATTGATAATGAAATGTATACATATTATATGTATTTCTACTGTCCTCAAAGCTTATGTCCATAGTTCATTTAAAATATCCTTTCCAAGAGTATAGCTTCAGTATCACTATAAAAGAAAACCCGAAAAATGCAATATTACCGCTGTATGGCTCATCAATGGTGAACCTTCCAAGCGTTTTCACCAGTTTAATTAACCCTACCGCTCAAATATTGCATTGGACAGTTTTGCTTTTATATCTGGAAGTGAAGATAAACTTAAAAGAGAAAACGAAAATATAGCGTGGTGAGTTTCTTTTTATTTATTTTTAAAAAGAAACTCACCACGCTATATTTTCGTTTTCTCTTTTAACTTTTAAAACGTGGCTAAAGTATGGCTGAAGATAAACTCTTGGAAAATATATTTGTGAAGCCCACGTTTTATCTTGGTCTCCTAGTTTAACACCAGAGTAAGCGAGGTAAGCCTTTTTTACAAATTCATAAAAAGGTTTCCTGATGAGAGATGACACAGAAATATATTTAACATTTATTTATTCAACAATACATCTATTAAATACCAGAGAGGCAATGAAGGAAGTCTAAAGAGTAAGTGGAAGTAGCCTACAGCACCCGGTGTTCCCAGGTAGTCACCCTCCCAAGTACTGACCGAGCCCGACGTTGCTTAACTTCGGTGATTGGACGAGAACCGGTGTTTTCAACGTGGCATGGCCGTAGACGGAAGTCTAAAGAGTAGCAAAAAATAAATTTCAAAATGAATAATCAGTTCATAAATTAATGTATATTTTGTTATATAGCTTCTTCCTTATGGGAGCTGTGACTCACAGCTCGCAAATCTTGTTGCTAATGACGTGGAACGTACCTGAATTCCTTCGGAGTCTTGGAATTTTGTCCCTAGTACCTTTGCGTTCCTTTTTATTGCGGCATGAAGAGCGGCTTGTCGGCTTTTCGTCTATAGGGACATCGTCTTCTTGGAGGGAAGTCTTATCTTTGACACGGCGGTGGAATCCTGGAATCACAGTCGCGGAAAATGTAGATCACAGCACCCATGGCTTCAAGGTCGTCTCACCAAGCTTCAGTTTGTCTTTCCTAAAACTACCCAGCATCTTCACTAAAAATGTCACGTATGAAATTAAGAAAGACAAACTTCAAGATGACACAGCTATTTTTGTCTTGAGGTAACCCGGATTCCTGGAGCCACGTACTAAAGTCATGGCCAACTATCCGGATGATACAGCAATTTATTTATTCAAGGCTAGAACAAATCAACATTTATAAAATACCAGAGAAGCAATGAGGGAAGTTTACAAAGTAACAAAAATAAAAATAAATAATCTATCCATAAAATAATAAACACTTTGCTACGATATGAAATGTTTAACGTTATCCTCAGTACTTGCGTTTTTCTTTAGAATTTCTTACAAACATATTTATAGATTATGAAAAAGGCATCTCCTTATCGTGCAACTGAAAGTTGCTGATGGCTTGCGCCATCTATCGGAATAAATATCAACTATTCTCGTTGATTTTGAATTATTCCAGAATTGGACAAATACCCATTCTTGATTAATCAAGAAAAGCTAACCACGGACGCGATTAATCAAGAATGGGTATTTGGCCAATTCTGGAATAATTAAAAATCAACGAGAATAGTTGATATTTATTCCGATAGATGGCTCAAGCCAACAGCAACTTTCAGTTGCACGATAAGGAGATGCCTTTTTTCTTAATTTATGCACCTTATCCCAGTACAATATTACATTTGTACTATTTTTTCATGTTTAAAGATATAAGAATACACTAAAACTCTGCCTTTGCCGGCCCCAAGCCCGGATGAAAAAAGAGGAGGGGGAGCAGTAACAAGCTCACTAAAAAACCTGGACTCAGCTGGCCCGGCTGATAGTACTCTGTAAGGGCTCCTAATCCAGGGATACAGGATGAGCAGCATTTGTACTCCATGTTAGGAGCGGCTGCACATGGTGTCTGTTCCTCATGTCAGAGGTGGCCATTTCTTTTGGAGCTAAGTCGGCCTGCTACTGAGTAGTGCTCCCAGTCTTAATGACAAAGGCAGACGCATTCTACTTCAGATATAAGAAAGAAGACAAATATATCTTTTACTATAACTGGATATAGTTTATCGCACATTTATTTCTCGGAATCTATAACTTCTATAACATTCACTTCACATTAACATGATAAAGCATTTTAAAGGCGTAAGATTCTTTTTTTATATCAAACAATTTCTACTGCCCTTATAATATAAAAAAGAATCTGACGCCTTTAAAATAGTTTCGAATTTTGATAACAGATGGCGCGCTAGTGCATCATATGATAAGGCATGATAACTCAGTACTTTTGTCTGATGCGGCCATTTCATTTGGAGCTAAGTCAGCCTGCCACTGAGTAGTGCTCCCAATCTTAATGACAAAGGCAGACGCATTCTTCTTCACCCAGTCATGATGGTTGTCATGTCTCAAGCTTTACAAGCTTGATACCCTAATATGATTGAGTGGAGATAAGAAAGAGGAAGAGAATACACAAAGAACTATCTACTCGAGGTGATATTCATCAAGCCAATGAACATGTGGACACTATATACAACTATTCTCCCCAATCTCAAATATAAAATTTTAAAAATAACATAAATCATAACATAAAAAGTACTTGGCCAATTCTGGAATATTTCTGGAATAATCAACGATTAGTTGATATTAATTCCGATAGATGGCGTAAGCCATCAGCAACTTTTACTTACACGATCAAGAGAGATGCCTTTTTCTTAATTAACATAAAATCCTTCTCAATTTGAATAATAATTCCTTGAATTAATATTAAAATACAAACATGGAGGTCTCCAGGGAAATGTTTATTTTTTACAAATCTTTATAAATATTGTAACAAAGTATACATTTATTTTATCATTTTTTATTAACAGAGTGGTCATTTTTATGTTTTTATCTTTCTACTCTGTAAATTTACCTCGTGGCTTATCTTTTGTTCACCATGCTTAGTTTTGCCCACTCTTTTTGTGTTGATTTCTTGCTTCCCTCTTTCTTTTTTTTTTTTTCTTTTCTTGTTTTTTTTTTTTCTTTTTCTTCTTACTCTGTATATATCGTTATTTCCTTTGTCTCACTGCTTTGTTCTTATGCATACCTCTGGTGAATCCTGTATAGGGTCAGTTACCCTAAATAAAGGCTTTTTTGTTATTGTTGTTGTTGCTTAGTTTTGTCCTTGCCTGAAATAAATTGCTGTCTCCTCCTGAAGTTTTTGTCTTCCCTAATTTTCCACGTGGCAATATCTCTAGCTTTCGGTTCAATGTAAAATATTGTCGCGGAGATAAATAAAGCAAGGGCAAATTTGTGAATAATTAATTTATTATAAAGGTGGGTATTTACCTTTTAGTTCTCCAATAAAATTATATACAAGGGGTATTTATAGGGAGAACAACTTATCCCAAGATAAAAATAATGAGAGTGGTCAGCCACCGTCCCGTTTTCCTTATTTGCCGATAAGATTCCGAGAACCCCTCACACCTGTCTCCCCGGAGTCCAGGGATGATTGACAGGTGTCCCATGGAGCTTCTTGTGACCGGAATTGCAGAGCTACTTGACAATAGTTTCTCCTGTAGAAGGGTTTCCTTGCCCGAAAGCTTGAAATATTAATAAATAAAAGATTTGTAGAAAATAAACATTTCCCTGGAGGCTTAATGTTTGTATTTTAATAAGGTTCTTCTCTTTATTTATCTAACTTACCGCCTCTCAATAGAACCACCACAATTATCTAACGGTGACATTTTCAGCGAAAATCCCTTATTACTATTGTCATTATATTTACATAAAACATCTCCAGTAGCGTGGCAATCTCCTAGAATTAGGCTGCGGACAAAGAAAGCGATGGGGTGTGCAAATAAAATTACGTGCAAATTAAAAGTGGAGCTGCGTGAGTGGTCGCCGGGTTCCCTGAAAAGCATGAGTCACTCGGTGATGACGTCACGAAGGCCGCGACCTTGCAAGGTCCCTCCATTGAGTGAGTAATGTCCAAGCTTCCTGACCGTCTCTCTGACTAACACACGCACTGCATCCCCCCCTAATATGGCCTTGTCAAGGTCATTGGCGACACCACTTCCTGGCGGAAAAATCTGCTATTTATAAAGTCATACATTAAGATGACACATCAGGTTTCCAAGGTTACATTTCATTTTGATCATTATAAAAGATAAATTTTTATCCTTTTTCTCATATGTTTTCTGTTAGGATTCTGTAGAATGTTAACAAATCTTTGTAGATATTCAGTCTAAAATCTTAGAGTTGAATACGCCTATCCCCCGATTTACACGGTGTTTGTTTTACACGTTTTCGCTTTTACACGGTTTTCCAAATAAGTTTTTTGTTTTTATCGCACTATACTAAATGCTACTGTGATTGAACACATGCGCTGTGTACACATCTCACGAGGAATCCCGAGCTTATATGTGCTGACTACATATTTTAACCTGTCAATGCATTTTATTTTTATTTCTGTGTACACCTATCCCCCGATTTACACGTTTTTCTCAGGAACGTATCTACCGTGTAAATCGGAGGATAGGTGTACTCTACACAAATTGTAGATATATTGCTGCCAGAGGATTGTGTGGGAATTGGCGAAACCGCTGAGAGGGTAAGCAACTGATGAACCAGGAACTCCCAATATTTTTTCTCATTGTAATAAATATAGTGGAAAATTATTTACTTTAAAAAGAAGCAGACGCACTAAAAACAGTTTATAATTTAGAATACCGACGATACGCCTATTTTATGTAATTAGTATTTATCAGTTAGTTTATTTTTCATTAAAAGTGCTAGATTTCAAGTGAAAATCTCTTTGCAGCATGATTAAAGAAAAACATCGTCCATTTCTATTTTTCTATTATTCAATGACTTGCAAAACAGTCAAAGTTACAAAATGGAAATGTTTCTAGTTAAAGCTATTGTAAAGAAATGTCTAGAGATTTCTTGTATCATAGATAGCTACAACGCTGATGTTTTGACAATTGACAATTTAAACAATAGTATTGATTCTTCTAATTAATTGTTACAGAAAGAAAAAATAAAGAAGTAAATAAAAGGTAGATAAAATGTAGGGAAATATATACAGTTGTTTAATTAAAAAGTCATATATTGGATCAAAATAACATTTATTTTACCAATATTTCAGTTGGCTGAATGCCAACCTTTATCAAGGTATTATAACACACATTAAATATGTTATAACACCTTGATAAAGGTTGGCGTTCAGCCAACTAAAATATTGGTCAAATAAATGATATTTTGATCCAATATATGCCTTTTTAATTAAAGATTTATTTATGGATTGTTCTATTTTCAAAACAATTATATGTGTACAAATTTCTTCAGCAAGGGAGGCTTCCCCACCTTGAGAGAGTTCTCCTCCAGACAAGGTCTTCTTGAACTTGTTGTTTTGATTCCTATAGAAACATTTGATTTCAAAACTGCAGTTTCTAAATTATCTTCAAACATGGCGTTTATTGAATACCACACTCGAATACTAATTGTAGGAAATAGGCGCATCGTCTGTATTATAAATTATAAACTGTTTTTAGCGCGTTTGCTTCTTTTTTAAAGTAAACAATATTTCCTACTGCATTTACTGCAATGAGAAAAATATTGGGAGAGCCTAGTTCATCAGTTATTTACCCTCTCAGCTATTTCAACAGTTTAATCTACCATTGCAGTAAGGTCATTAGAACATTTTTTTATTTTAAAAAGAAGCAGACGCACTAAAACTAAAATTTGAGACTTTAACATATTGCCACGTGGAAAATTAGGGAAGACAAGAACTTCAGGAGGAGACAACAATTTATTTCAGGCAAGAACAAACTATGAATGGTAAACAAAAGATAAGCCATGAGGTAAATTTACAAAATAGCAAAATATAAACATAAAATGACCACTCTGTTAATAAAAATAATAAAATTAATAAATACTTTGTTACAATATAAAAGAGTCGGTGGACGAGTGGGTAACACCCTTATTCCCGACAGTCATGAACCGGGATTGAATCCTGCGCTGGACCCTTGTTTTAATATATAAATAACCTTCACATATTATTCATTGTTGCAAATATCATAAACTAGGTTGTTCTTGTTGAGTGGTACCTAATAAAGTGATTTTGGAACTGAGACTTTAATATTTAGTTCAGAAGATAGCTTAGTTTTTTGAAGTATGGAGAGCGTAATTACAGAGATCTTTCATGACGTTTAAGTTAAATTGTGAAAATCTGTTAAAATATTATAAAGATATTTCACAATATAAGTTTATTTTTTCATTACAAGTGCTAGCTTTAAAGCGAAAATCTCTTTTTGAAAGCTTTAACTAGAAACATTTCCATTTTCTAACTTTGACTGCTTTGCAAGTTATTGAATAAAAGAAAAATAGAAATGGACGATGCTTCTCTTTAATCATGCTGCAAAGATATTTTCACTTGAAATCTAGCATTTTTAATGAAAAAAAAAACTAATTGTTAAATATCTTCATAATTTTAACAGATCTCTCTTTATATTGTTCCAGACCAGATTCGTCCTTCAAGTAACTCAACAACCTTGTTTGTTAACTATAATTATCATTTCATCATCTCACGTCATCATTCAATGGCTGGCTGCTATTTGATCTCCATAGTGGCAGGGAAAGCTTGCACGGGATGGCAACATAGCTCTAGAATAAACTACGTACGAAATACGTAATGTCGCTGGAAACCCGCTGGCGATTCTCCACCAAACTCTGCAGCGGTAGCAGAGGCGCCATATTAATTGTACATAGTATCATGCATATATAGACGCGTTCGTGGATGGCTTTTCTTGATTTATCAATAAATTGGGTTGGCTAAATATCAGGGAACAAGCTAAATCAATGTTTAGTTGATTTCTGTTCCACCAGATGGCGCTCTGCCTTCTGTAAAGCACATGTGCTCCTGGTCAGGATATGCCATTGTTATTTGCCATTGTATAGAGTAAATATAACCTTATATAACCAAACAGGCTCAGACATGATATCTCTTCAGTATATCTTTAATAATCATTGTGTGTGTAATTTAGCTGGTAGATTAAACTGGCTAAATTGTGATGAGTCACTGTGATGAGTCAGGTCCTCTCTATCGTAGTAAAGACATTAGAAATGGTGTTGTGCAATAAATTATACCTAAATAGCGCCTTCAGCCTGATCGACACTAGATCTCCCTATATAGCTGTAGGTGCAGTCATTCTAGTCTAGAAACATAAGGTAGTGTAAGCAGCATGTTAGATCAACGCTCCAGCAACCTACGGGTTAACGTCGTAACTCGTCTTGATACCTGCAGGTCTGGATCTTCGCGGTGGGCCTCAAGGATCACACCATCTTCTTAGCGGCGAAGCACGCGATCTACGTATTCTTCGTAGATCGCGAAATACGTGGTGTCGCTGGAGACCCGCTGGCGATTCTGGCGATTTTTCATCAAACTCTGCAGTGGTGGCAGAGGCGCCATTTACATAGTCATAGCATATATTTAACTCTATTTTGATATTTTACAGTTAATAACTTACTCATTAACATTATTTAAATATAGTGCGCGATTTTACCTGTATTGACAAGATGTCAATAAAATTGTGTCAATTGTCGTCCCGGGAGAATTAAGATGTTAGAAGTTGGGAGATAGCGTAGGTGTCGTTTCTCGCCGCCCACGTACAGCGGAGGAGGAAAACAGAAAGGATAGAGAGGTGAAACAACGGGGAAGGAGGAAAGATGTCGAGTCCAGAGTGTCCGGCAGAGAGGAGAGTTGCCAAGTGTTCGCCCAAGAATGTGTGACAACCAGTAGCCATCTAGTGACTAAAAGAAGAGATCCATAGTGGAGGAGTCTGACCTGGTCGTCGCCATAGGAAGACGGTGTTCTAAGTGACTCTTGCTAAGAACAAACAGAAGGAGCAACCATACGAAGACAAGTGGACAAGGAATGTGGAGAGCTGTGAAGCGCCCTATCAAGAATGAGAGTCCAGCAAAGTCCATGTTGGAAATGTCAACCGGATCGTCGCCATAAGGTGTTGGCGTTTCAAGTAGCTCTTGCTAAGAACAAGCAGAAGTACCAACACAAACTGGATAAATGGACAAGAAGTGAAGTGGTCGCCGAAGAATGTGAGTCCAGAAAAGTCCATAGAGGAGGAGTTCAATATGATCATCGCCATAAGTATATGATGTTCCAAGTGACTATTTCTCAAGCAAGCATAAGAAACAACGATACGAAGACAAGTGGACAAGAAGTGTGAAGAGCTGTGAAGTGCTCGCCCAAGAATGTGAGTCCAGCAAAGTCCATATAGGAGGAGTCCGATCTGATCGTCATTATAGGAAGAAGGTTCTCCAAGTAGTTCTTGCTAAGAACAAGCAGAAGTATTAAAACAAACTGGACAATAAGGGTGTAGAGAGTTGTGAAGTGCTCGCCAAAGAATGTAAGTCCACAGAAAAGTCTGTAAAGGAAGAATCAATTTGATGGTCATCATAGGAAGACATTGTCCCAAGTAGTTCTTGTTAAGAACAAGCAGAAGTACCAACACAAACTGGACAAGTAGAAAAGAAGTGTAGAGAGTTGTGAAGTGCTCGCCCAAGAATGTAAGTCCACAGAAAAGTCCGTAAAGGAGGAATCAATCTGATGGTCATCATAGGAAGACGTTGTTCCAAGTAGCTCTTGTTAAGAACAGGCAGAAGGAGCAATGATACGAAGACAAGTAGACATGAAGTGTGGATAGCTGTGAAGCGCTCTATCAAGAATGTGAGTCCACAGAAAAGTCCGTAAAGGAGGAATCAACCTGATGGTCATCATAGGAAGACATTGTCCCAAGTAGCTCTTGCTAAGAACAAGCAGAAGTACCAACACAAACTGGACAAGTAGAAAAGAAGTGTAGAGAGCTGTGAAGTACTCGCCCAAGAATGTAAGTAAGTCTATAAAAATCCGTAAAGGAGGAGTCCAATCTGATCGTCACCATAGGAAGACATTGTCCCAAGTAGTTTTTACTAAGAACAAGTAGAAGGAGCAACGATACGAAGACAAGTAGACAAGAAGTGTGGAGAGCTGTGAAGCGTTCTATCAAGAATGTGAGTCCAGAAAAGTCCATAGAGAGGAGTCCAATCTGATAGTAACCATAGGAAGACATTGTCCCAAGTAGTCCTTGCTAAGAACAAACAGAAGGTTGGCATCAGCACAAATAGACCAGAAAGATAATTTCCAAGAGGATAATCAAAAAGAAGACGGACCAGGAATCCTTCTGGCAGGTCAGTGATTGTTTTTTATAGATGAGATTAACATATCAAAGTAACGCCGCAGCGTTTTTACGAAAAGGAATTGCGGAACTTTTGAACAAGTTCTTCATCAGGTTTACCATTAATGTGAGATTTTGAATGCTTACTTTATAAAGATTTCCCAACATCGTGTCTTGTTGAAAATACGGAATTGTCATCGTGTAAATAGAAACTCTATTAGAATCTAGTTTGTCGCAGTTGGGTAGGGTGACAAAACATCAAACTAGGACAATATTTTTAAAATGTTTGTGTATAATACAACTATATAATAACTCCGCCTTTGCCAGTCCCAAGCCCGGATGAAAAAGATGGAGGGGGAGCAGTAACAAGCTCACTAAAAAACCTGGGCTTAGCTGGCCTTGCTGATAGTACCCTGTAAGGGCTCGTAATCCAGGAATACAGGATGAGCAGCGTTTGTACTCCATGTTAGGAGCGGCTGCACATGGCGTCTGTTCCTCATGTCAGAGGCGGCCATTTCTTTTGGAGCTAAGTCGGCCTGCCACTGAGTAGTGCTCCCAGTCTTAATGACAAAGGCAGAACATTCTAATTCAGATATAAGAAGGAATAAGACAAATATATCTTTTACTATACCTGGATATAATTTATCGCACATTTATTTCTCGGAATCTATAACTTCTATAACATTCACTTCACATTAACATGATAAAGCATGATAACTCAGTACTTTTGTCTGATGGTAATAACACCGAAACGTCAAACACTATTTATTTAGATTTTGGCTTATTACCTTGTGTTCACATTAACACTAAATTTGTTCATCTTGGATCAATGTTTATTTACTCTTCATACATGTGCAAATGTTAAGGATTTTTTTTTTTTACTTACAAGAAGATCTTCAAATAAAATTTACATATCCATTACCTTATTTATGAGATGGTAGTATGTGAATATAAAATAGAGAACGACACCTAAATTTCCGTTTATGATCATATTTTTATAATCATCTATCAAAATTCGAAACTATTTTAAACGCGCAAGATTCTTTTTGAAATTAAACAATATCTACTGCCCTTACTGCAATGGAAAATTAAAGGGAGGGTCTGGCTCATCAGTGGTGAACCCTCCCAGCGGTTTCGCCAGTTTAATCTACCATACCGCTGTTATATTGCATTTTTGGATCTTCCTTTTATAGTGATACTTTTGACTCTTGGAATGGGTATTTTAGAAGAACTATGGACATAAACTGGCGAAACCGCTGGGAGGGTTCACCACTGATGAGCCAGACCCTCCCTTTAATTTTTCCATTGCAGTAAGGGCAGTAGAAATTGTTTAATATCAAAAAGAATCTTGCGCGTTTAAAATAGTTTCGAATTTTGATAACAGATGGCGCGCTGGTGCATCATATTATAATCATCTATAATCAAGACCCATTAGAAAACGCAAAAACCTTATTATAATAAATACGGATATAAACAATTTTGATATTTCCTTTTCCCTCAACTTTTATACATTATTATAGTTGATTGTGATCGTATTTTTGTCGGAAGGGTTTTTCCCATGGGAATGATAAAGGATATAAAAATCAAGAAATATAGGGAATTATTAAATGAAATATATAAAATTGAGAAAGACGAACGTGCTACTTACTGAAATATTGAAATTAAAAAAAATTCAATTACCTCCCCCCCCCCTCTCCCACCCTTCCCATCAAATGCGCCTTCTTTATTGGAAAAAAAGTTTGGTAGATGTGTTCAACAGCTTGTAGCGTTTACAACGAGGGTCTGGCGACAAAGGATTTCTACGTCTCTAGAAGCTCAACTTAGATCAGTGGATGGTAGATGGGATGGTTTGTCTTAAAGCTGCTCGTTGGATTCTGTACCCAGTTCTGTAATGAACGGACTTCGTTAAATGTAAGTTTGCTATTGGGCTATAATAGCGACAATACGTTCCAGGTGTTGAGTTAATTCCACGCGGCGCATGTATCACAGCCATAAATAAAACTGAATGGACCACCTAGGCTGGCATATCTACAATAAAAATAAAGAAAAAATCTTCCGCTAATTGGCACGCGGCAATTGCAGACGACGCCGCCACAGATTAATGGCACGAGGAAAATGGCGGCGATGTGGGTGATGATGAAAACCAATCGCTCAAGGTAACAATGGAGACGTGGGCGGCAAGCAGGCAAAAAAAAGCGAGGCGCCAGGAATCGTCAGTTTTTCCTGGGGTGGCGGAGTTACTCAAGCTTCTTTCATCAAGAATGACTAAGTGAACGACAGATTCCAGGTAGCCTGCCTCTCTTTGTCCTTTTGTCGCGTGTGTCCAGTAGCCTTACACGCGACACAGGATGTTTACATTGGCAGCCCGCTATACACCTGCGCCACAAAATTATCGCTCGCGAGAGGAACGATTGTTGTGTTCCAACGTTAACTAGCATGTTCTGCGCGCAAAGTTCTTGCTAGATTGCAAACTAGGGTTTATATTCTTAAATGGATTTTAGAAATTCAACCGTCGGCGTTACTAAAAAGAGGTACTGGATATAATTCCGGCAACCCAAAATCCCGACAGATCAAAATCCCGACAGATCAAAATCCCGACAGACTAAAATCCAGGCAGGACCAAAATTCCGACGACCCAAAATACCAATAGACCAAAATCCCGACAATAACAAAATCTCTACAGACCAAAATCCCGACAGGAACAAAATCCTACTAACCAAAATCCCGACAATAACAAAATCTCTACAGACCAAAATCCCGACAGGAACAAAATCCCTACTAACCAAAATCCCGACAATAACAAAATCTCTACAGACAAAAATCCCGACAGGAACAAAATCCCTACTAATCAAAATCCCTACAGGAACAAAATCCCGACAGACCAAAATCCAGACAGGAACAAAATCCCTACTAACCAAAATCCCTACAGGAACAAAATCCCGACAGACCAAAATCCAGACAGGAACAAAATCCCTACTAACCAAAATCCCTACAGGAACAAAATCCCGATAGACCAAAATCCCGACAGGAACAAAATCCCTACTAACCAAAATCCCGACAGGATCAAAATCCCGACAGACCAAAATCCCGACAGGCACAAAATGCCTACTAATCAAAATTCCGATAGGAACAAAATCCCTACTAACCCAAATCCCGACAATAACTAAATATCTACAGACAAAAATCCCGACAGGAACAAAATCCCTACTAATCAAAATCCCTACAGGAACAAAATCCCGACAGACCAAAATCCAGACAGGAACAAAATCCCTACTAACCAAAATCCCTACAGGAACAAAATCCCGACAGACCAAAATCCAGACAGGAACAAAATCCCTACTAACCAAAATCCCTACAGGAACAAAATCCCGATAGACCAAAATCCCGACAGGAACAAAATCCCTACTAACCAAAATCCCGACAGGATCAAAATCCCGAGAGGCACAAAATGCCTACTAATCAAAATTCCGATAGGAACAAAATCCCTACTAACCCAAATCCCGACAATAACTAAATATCTACAGACCAAAATCCCAACAGGAACAAAATTCCTACTAACCAAAATCCCTACTGATCAAATTCCCGACATGATCAAACTCCAACAAATAAAATAAAAAAACAAGTTTCATCATTTAATTAAATCATTTTAATTCTTTGTGGAGAAAAAGATAATGTTTATAAAATATTATATTTTACACACACACATCAAACGAAATAAAATTCTTATTTTTATTTAATTTGTCGGAATTTCGGTTGCCGAGATTTTGTCTCAGACCCACGGAAAGATACCTGCGCTCAACCAAAATTGATCATAGGCTAGGTGTATTCGGATTTGCTAGATCTACATGGGTTGGCCAAACACTAATGTCGGATATATTAAAGACTCACATTCTTTTGTAACAAAGTATTCTATTTACCCTGTCACATCGTATTGTTAACGCGAATAGAGAATCTCCCCACATATGCAAATAATTCCTAAACATTCCTCATGATAATCTTCAAATAAAAAATGCACCCAGTAAGAATTATTCTTATTATTAATAAGATCTTCTGTTTTTATATATAATCAAATATTACTTTAAAAACTGCAACAGAGAGTCGCCTAAATGTCGTTATGTGAAATGTTAAAGGTTGATGTGTTTTCTTTTGTTATTTTCAAATTTTGCAATCCTCTTGATTATGAACAAGAGACTTTGGTGACTCAGGGAAAATATCCATTGTACAGACAATAGACAATAGAATAGACACATGCTACATCCATCTACAATTCTTATATTTTATGTTTACATGGGAGGTTTTGGTATAAGCACGATAAAGGGGAAGAGAATACCTACGGCAATTTTAAAATTTATCTTTTTATCTAAATAAAAGATATAGCGGTGTAATCTTTTCCTTTTTTAGTCACAAAAAAAAAAAATCCTAGAAAAAAAGCACACACATACAGATTTATTAGGATCACCAGTCTTATACAGGTTCACCACAGGAAGGAAGCATAGATGTAGTTCCTATACTCCAGGCAGCACAGAACCCAACAGCCGCTAGGTCCGATGCATGTCCAGTGGCCACAGAATTCATCGTACATAGGTAAGCGTATCACTGAAAAGAAGGAAAATTCTTAGAAAAACAAGAATCAAAGAGAAAAAAAATGTTATAATAAATCTTTTACTTTATTCTTCAATTGAAATCTTTAATATTAGAAAACCTTAGCAAATCTTTCAACAACTCTTGATTTGTAAAACGACATTTGAAAATTATCCCGCATGAGTTTATTTTTAACGAAAAATCAAAATTTATTTTAAGGAGAAATAACGATTATTTCTAACCTTAGACACTTTTATTTTTCCGTTTATATTTACTATTCACAATTCATCCTTTCATACCTCATTCCTAAGGTTAGAAATAATCGTTATTTCTTCTTAAAATAAATTTAGATTTTTCGTTGAAAAGAAACTCATGCGGGATAATTTTCAAATGTCGTTTTACAATCACAAGCCGCATTATATTGTATTATAAACTCTTGATTTCTATATCAGTTTGTCAGCCATTCAGTAGAAACGTTATCGATGTGGTGTAATAGAGGGGTTCTAACATCCGGATAATGGTCGGTGTAGGTGGCCTGTGAACTGTTTATCTTAATGGTTGCTACGGCGGTGGCCGAGTTATGGCCGAGCGGTCGCTTTGACTCAGGGTGGCGGTCTTCGTGGAAATTTGAGGTAGGCATTGTCCATCGCCGCTTCTTGATCTGCGGATTACCTTTCCGGTGGGAATTGACGGTTTTATTGGTGGGTGGGGCGGTATCCGCTGAGAGATATGGACTTCGAATGAACCTTCTTAATTGGCTGTTGTACTGTTAATCAGATCGTTACTTTATACAAGTGAGTAATTGAGAGGTACAAGCTGTATTTATTTTGAGAATTCCTGGAAATGGCGAAAGCATGAGTAAATAGATTGAAGGTGTTTTTATAGTTTTTTGAACAAATGTTTTAACTAATTAGGGGTTGTGGTGTGTCGGTTTATTAGTCAAGCGATACCTCATAAATATGTAACGTTAGTTGTTAAAATACCGCCTTTCTTGGTTGAAAAACCTGAAATATGGTTCTTACAGGTAGATACACAGTTCAAAATAGGTGGAATTATTCAGGAAGACACTAAATTTAATTATTTGATCTCCCAATTAGAACCTAAATATATAGAAAACATTTGGAACATAATTAATAGTAAAATTGACAACAAGTACTCTGAATGTTAATCACGTTCGGCTCCCACAGGGTTATTTGAATAAGAAGAATCTATGTCGGAAAAGATTTAAAGTAAAAAAAGACGTTCTGCTTATCACCATATTGTAACAAAGTATTTATTAATTTTATTATTTTTATCAACAGAGTGGTCATTTTTTTATGTTTATGTCATAATTTGTATATAATTGTATGCACCCCCGACCCACTATGCATGTACAATGTATGATTTTCAAAGATTTAATAAAGAATAAGGTAACTGGAGGAAAGAAAGTGGCAACAAGACATAGGAAGCAGGCTAAAAGCGGGCACAAGTATAAATAACTTGTACAGTCAATACTTCCTGGCAAGCCCGGACGTATCTGGTATCCGCAGAAGTTATATTAGTATAGAGACGCCCAATATTTCCGGACAGGACCGGACGTATTTGATAACGCGGAGGTAAATAGAGTCGAACACACCCGATATTTCCTGACCAGGCCGGGCGTAACTAACACCAAAGAAAGCCGCCGGTCCAATTAGAAAGCCTCCCCTAAATAGGTCAACCAATAGAAAAACGGACACGTTCCATCCTTCGACCAATGGGAAGGAAGACAACTCGTGGTGTTAAATCGAAAGGCAAGAATTGTCAGTAGTGCTTTGGCTCCCAAGGAGGTGACATCTGCTCTGGACCTCTCTCCCTCTGCTCATCCCGTAGCTAAGTACAATCACCACCATGTGATCAGATAATTAACAATCAAAACCCGCTCCGCCTTCTCAAGCTTTCTTTCCCCCAAACCAGTTGCCTTTTATTTTCAAACCCCATCATGTGTCCTGATTATTCCTAACTGTGTGCTTCACTTGCCACTCAACGACTGCGTTTCAACCAATCCTCACCATTCAAATCAAACAACAAGAAATTCCGCAACGATATTGTCACAGAACGGATAAGTCGACAGGATTCTACAACAGTGTAATACATCAAATATTGCAGTGTAATAACTTTGGATATATTACATTTATATTTTGCTACTCTGTAAATTTCCCTCGTGACTTATCTTTTGTTTACCTTTCATCGTTTGTTCTTGCCTGAAATAAAATTGTTGTCCCATATCCCGAAGTTGGTCTTCCCTAATTTTCTACGTGGCAATATTATTCTTAATAAGAATATTTTGAAAAGTGTAAGATCCGTGTCTCGAGTCGATATTATCAGTTAGAATTGCTATTCTTTAACTTTTATACGGAGACATAATAACTTAGCTTTACCAATCAGCTATTTCTATAACAGAAAACTACATTTTAAGTAGTTGTTTCCAATTTAAACTAACATTTCACACATTTATTCTCAACAACAACAACAATAGCCTTTATTGGGCACACGTGCCATACAGGATTCTCCCTGTAGAACAGAATAAATAAATAACAAATTAGCATCGTAGTTATATACAAATATTGGGTATTGACCTCGACCAATTATCGAGTTGGATCCGGTGTCTGTGCTAAACATTTTGATTGAGCTGATTTCCAGTATTTATAAAAAGCGAATGCAAAGGGTCTGGATTTTACGACTTTTGCCATTAAAACATAAGGCGAATTGCTATTATAGCCGGTCTCTTGACGAAGAATTTCTCTTTCTTCTTCCATTGTCGTACAGTAGAACATGTAGTGTGGAAAATCGAGACTAAATTCACCGTTGCATAAGGTGCATTTTATGGTCTTAGTTTTCAATAGTGAAACATGATTAATTCTCTGTACTACAAAAAGGCTTCTTACTTGTACAATGATTCTCTTTAAGGTTAGGGGGATATTGTCATTCAGATAGCATTCCATTGTAGGTGATGAATGAAAGTATTTATAGTGAGAGTAGAGTATTGATTTTCTTATTCTTACATAATCCAGCTGCAAGGACTGATCGGTTGCCGTTCTAATAATTAGGGGGATGTATCTTTGTAGAATATTGAAGTCTGTACATCCAACAAGCCATGAGAAGCCGGTGTTATTAAGTAGCTCTGTTATACTTTTTACCAGTCCGATTTTCTGTTTTGAACAAATTGAAATGTCCCACAAATGTGCCAAACAAATTGGAGGTAGCCTGCTGCCGTCCATTTTCAGAATTCTAGTCCAGAATTTTAAAGTTAGTTTTTTCACTGTGATATCAAGAGAGTTTCTTCCTGTTTCGGCCCTCAAAATATAGCCCGGAGTATAGCTTGGAAGGCACAGAAAACGTCTGAGAAAAGTATCCTGGATTCTATCTAAGATTAAGGCCTGATCATGTGCCCAGATTGGAGCCGCATAGAGTAGGACTGTCAAGATCATAGAATCCAACAATCTCATACTTGCATGGAAGGATTTGAGCTTGGACTTCAAAATAATCTCCCCCACAGCACCCATCGCGGCCATGGTCCTGCCTCTATAATTTAAGGCAACTTGAGTGAAAGAAATCGAAGGGGTTAGCGGGTAGCCCAGGTACGTATATTTTGATGTAACACTTAAAGGACTTTGACCCCAATACCATCTTTCTGAACGCGCCACCTTTCCTCCATTACGGAAAACCATTATTCTTGACTTGTTTTCGTTCAGAGTTAGCAAGTTAGTTTCTAGATAGGTTTTCAGTATATTGATTTTCAATTGAAGGTTTATTTTAGAATCACCAATCAAAACAATATCGTCGGCATATAGGAGGAGGTGTATGTTTCCGAAATTGGGTAAGTATATTCCTGACAACCCCGAGTCATCAAATATTTTAATCAAATCATTAATAAAGAGTAGGAATAGGCATGGAGATAGTGGGTCACCTTGGATTTATTCTCAATTTAAACTGACAAAAAAAAAATGAAATTGACCTTTCATACAGTTCTTCTCAAATAAAACTGACATTTCACACTGTTCTTCATAAAAGAAATTACATTTTACACAGTTCTTCCCAAAATGGAACTAATATTTCCCGCAGTTCTTCCAAAATAAAACTGGCATTTCACACTCCTCTTCGCAAATAAAACTGACATTTCACACTCCTCTTCGCAAATAAAACTGACATTTCACATAGTTCTTGCCAAATAAAACTGACATTTCACATAGTTCTTGCCAAATAAAACTGACATTTAACACAGTTATTCCCAAATAAAACTGACATTTCACACTGTTCTTCCCAAATAAAACTGACATTTCACACCATTCTTCCCAAATAAAACTGACATTTCACACAGTTATTCCCAAATAAAACTGACATTTCACATAGTTCTTCCCAAATAAAACTGACATTTAACACAGTTATTCCCAAATAAAACTGACATTTCACACTGTTCTTCCCAAATAAAACTGACATTTCACACCATTCTTCCCAAATAAAACTGACATTTCACACAGTTATTTCCAAATAAAACTGACATTTCACACAGTTCTTCCCAAATAAAACTGACATTTCTCACTGTTCTTCATAAACGAAACTGACATTTCACACTGTTCTTCCCAAATAAAAATGACATTTCACACAGTTCTTCCCAAATAAAACTGACATTTCTCACTGTTCTTCATAAACGAAACTGACATTTCACACTGTTCTTCCCAAATAAAACTGACATTTCACACAGTTATTCCCAAATAAAACTGACATTTCACACTGTTCTTCCCAAATAAAACTGACATAAACACAGTTATTCCCAAATAAAACTGACATTTCACACAGTTATTCCCAAATAAAACTGACATTCCATACAGTTCTTCCCAAATAAAACTGACATTTAACACAGTTCTTCCCAAATAAAACTGACATTTCACACTGTTCTTCCCAAATAAAACTGACATTTCACACCATTCTTCCCAAATAAAACTGACATTTCACACTGTTCATCCCAAATAAAACTGACATTTCACACAGTTCTTCCCAAATAAAACTGACATTTCTCAATGTTCTTCATAAACGAAACTGGTATTTCACACTGTTCTTCCCAAATAAAAATGACATTTCACACTGTTCTTCCCAAATAAAAATGACATTTCACACAGTTCTTCCCAAATAAAACTGACATTTCTCAATGTTCTTCATAAACGAAACTGGTATTTCACACTGTTCTTCCCAAATAAAAATGACATTTCACACTGTTCTTCCCAAATAAAACTGACATTTCTGACTGTTCTTCATAAACGAAACTGACATTTCACACTGTTCTTCCCAAATAAAAATGACATTTCACACAGTTCTTCCCAAATAAAACTGACATTTCTCAATGTTCTTCATAAACGAAACTGGTATTTCACACTGTTCTTCCCAAATAAAAATGACATTTCACACAGTTCTTCCCAAATAAAACTGACATTTCTCACTGTTCTTCATAAACGAAACTGAAATTTCCCACTGTTCTTCGCAAATAAAACTGAATCCCTATAAATTGCCGGATATGTGAGTAGAACAGATAGTAACAATAGTAGAGTGAAATGTTAGTTAAACTACCGAAATAGTTTAGGGAAATCACCACTGACGAACCAAGCCCTTCTAATACTAAACCAATCAACAATTCTATATACAGTTACGAGCGTCATCCGTTCTTAATTCTTCATCTCCTAATCATTTATCATCTCTGTCACCGTTTGCTTTTTTTTTTTTTTGGAATGGCGCCCTCCTATTGGTTGGCTACGATCACGCTACCTTTGCCCCCCCCACTCGCTTTTTCGTTTTTGTAACTATTGCGTTGGAGCGGGTCGCTCCTTAAATAAATGCATATATATTAGTTAATAACTAAATGGAATCCTCCCTTTCTTTTTCCCAGTAAGAGACGCCTACGGAAGCCAACAGTACATAGACAGATAAAGCACATAGGCTATAGTTATTAACTAATATATGCATTTATTTAAGGCGCCAATTTATAATTGTAACAAATAGTATTTGAATAAAAACATTCAATCGGGTAAAACACGGGCGTTGCCCGGGTCATTCGGCTAGTTCTTCTATAAGCCCCTTATATTCGCGTATCAAGAATATCGAGAAGCAATTAAATACAGAAAGTAAATTCAATTCCATTGGAGAGATTGTATCACTCCAAATTGATTACATTTTAATTTTGTTGATGACACTTTTTTATAATTCTCAGACATCATATTAAATACAGATTACTATAAAATATAATGCCATATACATTCATAATGAATTAACAAGATTACACTCATAGAAACAAATTTGAGGAAGTGGAAAGTCTTTGATGTTGCTGGTTGTCTGTTTTCTAAAGGAACAATACAATTTTGTTCGCACTTGGTTATCTTGTGTGTCTTCAATAAAGGTCGCTGTATATCAAATATCTTTCAGAGTTTATTTTCTGAATCCCTATATACATGCTAAAAGGTACAACTTCTTAAGTTTTGTCCATGAGTGTAATTGAAATATTGAGTCCTGGGGAATATAATGAGCGATTGGTAGGAAAAGGGGTAGTAAGTCCACTTATTTCCCACACCTTTAGGGATGAAGGAGTGGAAGGGATGTTTCCCCGTGGGATCTCCACCCGGTGTGGACCATTGACGAAAGAGTCGCCAATGACTCTTCAAACTATTTGGCTTCGCTTTGTGTATGCGATATTGGGAGTTGCTACCCGAGCGTCATAAGAAACTAATCAGTACCAATACACCTTCCACTTTCTAAGGATTCCTTGAGTTTATCTCGTGCCTCAGAGGACCCTTCTATTCGTCGGCAGAATTAGGGTAGAGTAGTGAAGGGACAACGGGCCAAAGAGGGGAAGGGTTGTGTTGTGTTGTGCCCGTTGTTTTGTCAATAATCCACTCTGAGTCGTCGGAGCTCCTTTGGTACCGGTTTTATTTATAACCAGTGCCGGAACATAAGGAGAATACCACACACAGCTAGACGCGGAGTTAGTCCTCCGCACGCAGCCGACACCAAAACCAACTGGCGGGATCCAGTTTCGGCCGGTTCCCGCCGCCACACCGGCGCTGCTAGGCGCTTGAGGATTCTTGCCTGAACCCTCAACATCTCCCCCAAAAAGTTTAGAGGAGGTTAGCGCTGGACACGCTTGTATCTTCTCCCATACCGCGACACTTTCCCAGGTGAGGGAGACAGCTGCTTTATCTCTGGAGCGATTGCTGGCAGCTGTTGTTGCTCCTCTGCAGGCAGTTCATTTCCCGGAGTTTCCTCCGTTTCAGCGGGGAGTTCACTGTCAGGAGATGTCTCCTTGGGGTCGACCTGTTGTTGGGAAGAAGCCAGAAGAAGAGAGTTCCGCCTGTAGGTCCCTACAGGAGTTTCCACGATGTATGAGCGGGGCGCTGAAGCCTTCTCAAGGACACTTCCCCACGCTCGAAGATCCTTCACCCAAACTTTCTCTCCTGCAATTAGTTCCGCCTTTTTCGTGGCCGCATGGCGTCTGTCAAAAGCCGTTTTCTGCGCCATCTTCCGCTGCTCCTCTTCCCCCCTGAGTTTGGATTGATCCACTGTTTTAGGGGTTAGTGATGATGAAGTGCAGGGAACCATAGTGCGAATTTTCCGTCCAAATAGAAGTTCCGCAGGGGAGAGTCCGTTTTCCAGGGGTGTTGCCCGATACTCCATGAGTGCTAGGACCGGATCTTTATTCTTTTTCATCAGGTTTTTCACAAATTTGACAGCAGCCTCTGCTTGACCATTTGATTGTGGATGCTTTGGGCTGGAAGTGATGTGTCGAAACCCAACTTCAGAGGCAAACTTCGTAAAAGCTGAAGTTGTTGATGGGCGAAATTGTGGCCCGTTATCACTGATTACAATGTCAGGGATGCCATGACGAGCAAAGATAGCTTTGCAGTGATCTACCACAGCTTCCGAGGAAAGTTTAGTAAGTCGTACGACCTCGATAAATCGAGAAAAGTAGTCTACGACGACTAAATACTCACTTCCTTCGTAATGGAAGAGATCCATCCCGACCTTTTGCCACGGTCTTTCCGGAAAGTCGTTGGGGATGAGTGGTTCGTGCTTTAGAGGTTGATTCTCTATGCATTTCTCACAGGTTTTTACCATACCCTGGATTTCTTGACCTATTCCTGGCCACCAAACATGATCCTTTGCTCTTGCTCGACATTTTGTTATTCCTTGATGACCTGCGTGGATGCGGTCCAAAACATCTTTTCGCATGTTAGAGGGGATGATCACTCGCAGTCCTCTCATTAGTAAGCCGTTCTCTTCCCCTATCTCGTCGCGAACATCGTAGAACGAGCGTTCTAAGGGAGAGAGCTGACATTTGGCGGGCCAACCGTTTTTGGAATAAAATGCCACATTTTGAAGGGTAGGCTCCAGCTTCTGGTTGAGGGCTATTTTGGCAAGTCGGTCGTCTGTCGTGGATTGATGCAGGACGATGCTACGCACAAAATGTTCAACTTCTTCCTGGAGCTCTTCATCTTCGGGAAGATGACCTGGAAGTGGTTGTCTTGAAAGGGCATCAGCGGTGATTAGGTCCTTCCCCGGTGTATGAAAGATATGAAACGAGAACTGAAGCATCCTCATACGGTACCGTTGAAGCCTTGGCGTTAGATCGTTCAGATCTTTAGTGGTGAAGATGGGGACTAAAGGTTTGTGATCTGTTTCGATGAGGAAGGTTTTTCCAACCACAAAGTCCTTGAAGCGCTCACACGCCCATGTGATTGCAAGGGCTTCCTTCTCTATTTGAGCGTATCCCTGTTCCGTCTTCGTCAGCGTTCGTGATGCAAAGGCCACTGGGCGCCACTCGTTGGCTTCATGCTCTTGCTTGAGGACAGCTCCCAGGCCATACGATGATGCATCAGCTGAGACCATGGTCAGCTGAGAACTCGGTCACTGGCCAGAACGTCTTTGACTTTCTCGAACGCTTTTTTCTGTGGTGAGCCCCAGATGAAACTAACATCTTTCTTTCTTAGGTCGTTTAGTGGCTTTGTGATTTCCGCTAAGTTTGGAACAAAGCGGCCTAAGAAATTGACCATGCCCATAAAACGTTGCACCCCGTGCACGTCAGTTGGCGGTTTCATCTCGGCGATGGCTTTGACTTTCTTTTCGTCCGCCTTGATACCGTGTTCGTCGATGTAATGTCCCAGGAATGTGACGTTGCTTACACCGAACTGGCACTTTTCTTTGTTAAGCGTAATTCCTGAGTTCTTTAGGCGTCTCAAAACTTCGCGTAGTGTCTCGTCATGCTCTTCCTTTCTCTTTGCGAAAATGAGGATGTCATCCATGTGACAGATTACCCCATTGACTCCGCGTAGGATAGCAGACATGCGTTTCTGGAAGTGTTCTGGAGCGCTAGAGATCCCAAAGGGAAGCCTTTTGAATTTATATCTGCCAAAGGGCGTAATGAAAGTCGTCAGCGTTTGGCTTTCTTCAGAGAGTTTAATCTGCCAAAATCCGCTGTTAGCATCCAGCCTGGAAAAGATTTTGGCCCCGTTGAGTTGAGCTAGTTCATGTTCAAGGACAGGAAGCGGGTGAAGCTCACGTTCCACACTCAGGTTAAGCCGGGATAAGTCTACACAGATCCTGATTTTCCCGTTTGGCTTTCCAGCTAGGACGATCGGTGCGCACCACTCCGTTGGCTCATCAACTGGTTCGATGACTTCCTGAGCCACCATGGCATCCAGTTGCTCTTTTAACTTCGGCATGAGCGGAAGAGGTACTCGTCTTGGGACTGGTATGGAGAAGGGCTTGGCACCTTCCTTCAACTTGATGTGATAGGGCTGTTCAAGAAGCCCCAGTCCTTCAAATAGCTTAGGGAACTCTCGTTCAGGATTGACATCCGTTGTTCCGTTGATGACAAGATCAATTCGTTTGACGAGTTGGAGGTCTTCACAGGCTCCGACACCCAGAAGAGGTTGCTCCAAATGGTGGACCACGTACACGGTTTCCTTCATTTCACGTATGTTAGCTCGGAGCTTCGCCACGAAGGTCCCAGCATTCTCCAATCTTTGGTTCGCGGCCGCCATCAGTTGACCGTCGGTAGGCGTCAGTTGGACGTTGCTGAAATACCGCTTGTACAGAGAAAATTGTATCAGTGTCACATCCGAGCCCGGATCCAACTTGAAGTGGATTGCAGTGCCGTTGACTCTTACTGTTGACTTCCACCTGCTCTTTCTGCTTCCCAGCGTAGGCTTGCGGACAGCATATACATATGAGACCTTCTCCCGCGCTGGGGTTTCCTCCGAGGATATGGCGTTCACCTCATTGTTTTTTCTTCGACAGAGATTAGTGTAATGGCCCTTTTTCCCGCACTTTCCACAGACTTTGTCCTTAGCGGGGCACTTATCTCTGTAACGATAATGATGTTTGGTAGTCCCACAGTTAAAGCAAGTTGGAAATTTTTTTCCTTCGTCTGTTTCCTTGGCACTGTCTGTTTGTCTAGACGTTGATCTGCCATTGTCCTTGCCATGACCAGATGCTTTAGGCTTCTGCTTGGCCACTTTCCGCGTTGTGTCGACCTGCAAGGTGGAAGGGTTAAGATCCTGTTGTTCACGCATCACAGCTTCCCACTGACGGGCGATCTCGACTGCTTTGGCCAAGGTCAGGTTTTCGTTTAGCATCAGTTTCTCCGACAACTTCCTATCTTTTACTCCAAGCACTAAACGATCACGAATAAGCTCCTCGCGCAGATTAGCGTATTCGCAGTGCTCAGATATTCTGTGCAAAACTGTTACGAATTCCTCGATGGTTTCTTCCGGCCGTTGACTCCTTAATCCGAACAAAGCCCGTTCATACACCACGTTGCGTTTGCCAATAAAGTGGTTGTCGAACGCTTCAATGACTTTGTCGAGGTTCTTTGCGTCATCTTCTGAGAGATTGAACGCAGAGTGGATTTCCTCAGCCCTCTCCCCCATAAGATATATCAATGCTGTGATCTGATATTCTTGTTCCTTGGCGTTCAAGTTGGAGAGAAGTCTGTATCGAGAAAATCGCTGTTTCCAGCTTGGCCAATCCTTGGCGTCGAAACTGAAGTTAGGAGGCGGAAGAAAGGAATTTGATTCCATATCAGGTTTGATTGCACAAGAGTGGAATTAATTAAAAAGGCACTTACTTGGGCTCTTCACGATCCCGGCGCTGCCACCATGTTGTGTTGTGCCCGTTGTTTTGTCAATAATCTACTCTGAGTCGTCGGAGCTCCTTTGGTACCGGTTTTATTTATAACCAGTGCCGGAACATAAGGAGAATACCACACACAGCTAGACGCGGAGTTAGTCCTCCGCACGCAGCCGACACCAAAACCAACTGGCGGGATCCAGTTTCGGCCGGTTCCCGCCGCCACACCGGCGCTGCTAGGCGCTTGAGGATTCTTGCCTGAACCCTCAACAGGTTGGAGGGAGAGGAGTCCTCCTATTGAAACGTAGGAAGAGTTGGACCAAGCCTAGAGAGAAAGTCCGAGACAGCAATCAGGCCACCGAGAAACACTTGAGACGCTCATCGGTTATTTGTCCAACCTCACAGAATCCTAACCTTAAAAAGGGGGCGTGAGGGATCTACTAGAGGTTGCTCGTTGCACGAATGTGCACCAGTTCTCACAGGCTGGCAATCAGTGATGTTGAAGGGTGTCGCTAGGACTAGACACGTACTAGCTCGGGTCAGGAATCCATGGTATCCATCGATGTCAGCAGGTTCCATTCGACGTTGCCTCTGCGACTTGCCCTCCGAAGAATTCCCCATTAGAGGTTCAGAGTACACTCACTCTATTTTAGAGAGCTTCATAGGAGTTCTCTGTATAGGTATTTTTAAATTCTCGCCCATGCCGGGAGTGAGGCATTTTCTGCTTTCCTTGAATGTGGTAGCTCGGGCTGCCTCACTTGATTCGAACCTTGATTCCCTGTTACAGAAGGTAAGAGAAAATATCCTCGCACTTCAGTGAAAACACAAATTTATATTACAATTGGTCACGTTCGCCATACCTCAGATAGCTTTTATAAGAAGAAATATTTATATAGATAACTGCTATAACAAGAGAAGTAACCTTGCAGAAAAAAAATCCTCAAGGCCGTTTCAAGGCCTCTAATGATGTATTTTGAGATGCTTACAATAATAAGGGTGAAACTGAATTTTGAAATAAAAAGAACACAAATGCTAAATGAAGTGGCAACATTCACTCTGAAAAAAAAAAAAGCTTTACTTATTATTTATAGATAGAATTTAATGCTCAAATTTCTAAAATTATATTCCTGTATATATTGAGGCATCTGACCAATGGGATATTTAAGCTATGCCCGGCACTAGGTTATCAGTGTGATGAAAAGGAAATCTGGAGTCCAAATATTAAAATTCAATGTAAATGCGCAGGAGGGCGATCTTGTTTGTGCTGAATAGTACACCCTGTCCAAGTAATTCGAACGTTTGACTAAGGGTGATTTACCATGGGTAATGGGCAATCGCGTCTTTCATGTCTATTAGTGCTGCAGCGGAACGTAAGGTCTCGGAACTCTTTGAGGACCTATGGCCGTAACCACATCAACAGAATCAATTGCCGCATGGACAGATTCTTCCAAGTTGAAGGTGATGCCATCCAACCCGATTATTCCTTGCCTTCCCAGGATTTTAAAGGCACCCAAATCAAGTTACAGTAATGCCATGTAGGTGTCATTCCAATAAGTAGAACAGTGGGCTAACTTAACAGTATACAAGTATCAAAAATAGCTACCTTTTCTACAACAGCATTTATGGCCTGTATTTTGGTAAATTCGGTCCTCGATCCTTCATTCGCAACCTAGGTTATTGGTAATGGCCAGGTTCACACTAGGAATGACCTCGAGTTTGGAAGATTGCAGAACGAGAATCCCCTTAGTCCATAAAAAAGCCCAGACATTCTTTTGGAGGGTGTTTTACTTCTGCATGTCGTGGATCAGCATAAGTATCTGAGACCTCTTTTCGATGTGGGTCACTGAGGTAAGAATGCGATTATCAGATTTTGCATAATTGGGACATTGTCTTCATGCTATTTTTTTAATGGTACAAGTAAGGGGAGTTTCTGTTTATGCTTATAATGGATGGTCAGCTTAATGTTTATACAATCGATCTACAATACCATTGCCTCCAGAAATGTGTGACTTCAACTAGAAAGGTCTAAAGAGGGTTAAGAGCTTTCGGAAGAAGACAAAAGTATAAGTCTGGGTAAAAGCTGAATCAATCCTTTTAGAGAAGATGTAAGAATTTTTGAACAATGTCTTTTTCGTTTCAGCTAACTTGTTCACTGCCCAACAAACTTTCTGAGGCTAGGCAGCTGGTCGTAAATTTTTGAGAGCCCTTTGATATCTGCGCCAACTACTTAATAGAAGCTTTGGTTTGGCGTTAATATCCATTGAGAGCATCCTCTTCTTGTAAGAAAGTCATGGCTTTGACATGAGGTTGAAACTTTGGAGTCAGTTGAGGAAAATGTAGTTCACAGCACCAATGGCCTCAAGGACTGCTCGGCAATCTTCAGTTTGTCTTCCCTAATCCACTCAGCATTTCAAACAAAATGTTACATAGAAAAATTAGAAAAGATAAACCTCAAGATACCAAGACAATTTATTTTGATAAAAACAATTCAACCTCATTTAGATAAAATAAATGGCAAGGAGAGTAATTTGCCATGTAACAAAATATCAAAATTAATATCGTTTAGATATATAATAATACATATTTTGTTATAAAATATATTTTTATTGAGGGACAAATCTTTTTAAAGAATGAAGATACATAAAATTTTTGAGAATAAATAGTAATGCGCAATTTTAAATATGTTTCATTCCCAATGGGGGAAAAAAGCACAGTCTCGCGCACCATTATTAAATTTTACCACAGAGTCCGTTACAAAAATTCCTGGCGCCAATGCTACACTTCTGCTTATGTTTACTAACAAAAATATAATCTAAGCATGAAAAATGCCAATAATAAAGTTTAAACATGTTGTTTCCTTTAGCAGTGAAGATAAGGTATAAAACTACTTTCCTCCATACAACCAATGCCATTCATTACGTCATTTTGATGACGACTACTCTATCCACGTGAGATATAGACTAATATGGTTTAGGAAATTTCCCCCCCTTTTTTTTTCTTTTAAATATAAATAGGTCTATTTGATTTTTGGCATATCAAGAAAATTTATATTTTATAAGGGAAATTGGTGGCCAGCATTTTGATATCATTAAAGTGAGAATATAATAATTTCAAATTTATATATTAAAAAAAGTAGAGCGGCTTAGCTTAAGTTATAAGCGGCTTTCTTATTTTTCACTATACATTGAATTTTATAGTTTGGTACCTCTCTTTCTGTTTTCTTTGTTAATGAACAAATTTATTCCTACAAATTATTTTATAAAATTCTGTATTTGTTTTAACAATAATTATTGTTATTTAACAATTTTACCTTTCAAAATTCAAGCTGAATTATGTAATATATTTAGAGAATATTTCGAGATGGAAGGAGGAGTTTGTAGAGGGGGGTGAATATAAGTAAATTATGAGTTTTATATTTGAGTATGAGTTTTTAAAATATATTTATTATATATGAGTGAATTTTTACTTCTCCCACAGTAAAATAAGAATGTATTTTCTCAATAATCTTTGCTTGAACACACTATATTCAGATTAAAGAGAACATGTGTGATATAACACAAGTTTTAGCCAAGTTTGATAAGGCTAACCTGTTTACATGGTGTCATGTTATGGTTATTTTCATTTCAAAGGGAGTTCAAATCTCCACAAATTCTATCAAAAAGGTCTTTAGCTGTTAACAAAAAGGTAATAAGACCAAGTTCACACACACATACAGCTTTATTAAGACCACCAGTCTTATACAGATTCATTGTAGGAAGGAAGCATAGATGGGGGTCAGTGGAAGGATGGTCTAAACCATTGGTTTTCGACCGCTACGACCCGGGTTCGATTCCCACATTGGGCACTTTTTTATGTTAAAAAAAAATGCTCTCCAATGGCCTCGATTCTTGCAAAATCCAACCCCACCAGTGAGTGCAAGTAACCAAACGGGGCTCTGGCACATTTGTAAGTGCAAAGTCAAACTTCTTTTCACATGTGTAGACATGTGGTGCACTTACAGTAAAAGCAGTCGCCTACTTCTACCCACCATGATTATCATGGCCTGTACCGCGTGTACCAGGGATAAGCAAAAAAAAAAGGAAGCATAGATAGAGCTCCTATACTCCAGACAGTACAGAACCAAACAACCTCCAGGTCTGACACATGTCCAGTGGCCATAGACTCCACAGTGTATAGGTTAGTGTATAACTGAAAATGCGAGTGTGGAATCCGCCGCATTCTAGTCTTCACTTTCTTCATCCAAATAGACCACAACTAAATCCAAATAAATAGTGTGTGACGTTTTGGTAACAGCATTGTTACCATTATCAGACAAAAGTACTGAATCTAAATCGACATATCAATTTAGATTCAGTACTTTTGTCTGAAGATGTTAACAACGCTGTTACCTAAACGTCACATACTATTTATTTATTTGGATTTGGTCTTATTACCTTGTGTTTATAATCTATAATACAGATCGGGCATTATCAGGTTAGGCTGTTGAAGTGTTAGAGCTCATTTTAATCCAAATTCCATTGAAATTTTATAGAAGAATGATATTTTTAGTGTATAACATCTCTTTTACAAGGTAATAAGACCAAATCTAAATAAAAAAATAGTGTGTGACGTTTCGGTAACAACGTTGTTACCATCTACAGACAAAAGTACTGAAAGAGAAAACGCAAGGTAATAAGACCAAATCCAAATAAATAGTGTGTGACGTTTCGGTAACAGCGTTGTTACCATCTTCAGACAAAAGTACTGAATCAATACTTCTTTTCAATACCATTCAGTACTTTTGTCTGAAGATGGTAACAACGCTGAAACGTCAAACACTATTTATTTATTTGGATTTGGTCTTATTACCTTGTGTTTATAATCTATAATCCAAATTGTGCTTTATCAATCTACTGAATGAGAAAATATATTACAGCATGATAAGACACAATTTGGATTATAGATTATAAACACAAGGTAATAAGACCAAATTCAAATAAATAAATAGTGTGTGACTTTCGGTAACAGCGTTGTTACCATCTTCAGACAAAAGTCCCGAATGAATCTGTAGATGGTAACAACGCTGTTACCCAAATGTCACACACTATTTTTTGGATTTGGCCTTCATTCAGTACTTTTGTCTGAAGATGGTAACAACACTATTACAGAAACACACCACACACTATTCATTAATTTGGATTTGGTCTTATTACCTTGTGTATATCGCAGCATGTTTTAAATAGCTACTCTTATAAACTAGTGTTACAATGTTAACTAGTGTGATAACAGTGACTATTTAAAACCTGCTACAATTTATTTTCTCATTCAGTACTTTTGTCTGAAGATGGTAACAATGCTGTTACCAAAATGTCACTACTTATTTGGATTTAGTCTTGTTATCAACTAGTGTTATCACTTGATAACAGTAACTATTTAAAACATGCTACAATTTATTTTCTCATTCAGTACTTTTGTCTGAAGATGGTAACAATGCTGTTACCAAAATGTCACTACTTATTTGGATTTAGTCTTGTTATCAACTAGTGTTATCACTTGATAACAGTAACTATTTAAAACCTGCTACAATTTATTTTCTCATTCAGTACTTTTGTCTGAAGATGGTAACAATGCTGTTACAGAAACGTCATACAGTATTTATTTATTTAGCCGTATTACCTTGTGTGTAATACAATTGGTGATTGTGTGCCAATGTTTTGTTGATTACCCCATTGTGAGATAACCCATTGCCATCCAATAGAGCAATATGAAGTAGGCAGCGCCCGTTAACTGATAAGCTAACTGTTGATAGAATGTCATTGTCTATCCCATTGTCTATCACTGTTGGATACTTTACATAGCAATCTTATCTCCTACATAGTTATCTTCTTTCTTCTTCTTCTTTCTTATCTCCACTCAATCACACTAAGGTATCAAGCTTGTAGAGCTTGTTGATGGTGTCTGCCGGGGAAGAGTAGAGCTCATCAATGGATGAGTCAATACAGTCAATAATATGTCTTAGAGTTGCAGGCTGAGTCTTCTTTCTTATCTTATACTTAGTGATTAAAATAGTCACTTTTTTATTTGAGTTGGAAACCACTATCTTAAAAATATCATTGATGAGCTCTTACTTCTCATCCCCAGCAGACACCAACAATAAGCTCTACAAGCTTGATACCCTGATATGATTGAGTGGAGATAAGAAAGAAGACACATCCCCAGCAGACACCATCAACAAGCCCTACAAGCTTGATATCCTAATATGATTGAGTGGAGATAAGAAAGAAGAAGAAAATAGAGGTTCCCTGGCAAGCATTCATAGTTCTTTAAATTAAAAGACACTTCGACCAGTAAATTATTTTTATTTTCTTGACGTTTTGATAAAAATCTTTTGTCTCCTCGTCAGGAAAAAATAAAAACATTTGGCAAGGCTTGTAATATAAATGGAAACTTGTATATAAATTTCATATTACTATTTTGTGATTAGCTTTAAAAAAATAATAACATTGCTTTTATTACTGGTATTATTACTGTTATTCCTATATGTACCCTACATTTCTGTGCTTTGGAGAATCTGTATAAGACTTTTTTTTTTGCTTATCCCTAGTAAACGTGGTACAGGCCATGATAATTATGGTGGGTAGAAGTTGGCGACTGATTTTACTGTAAGTGCACCATATGTCTACACATGTGAAAAGCAGTTCAACTTTGCACTTACAAATGTGCCAGAGCCCCGTCTAAGCACTCGCTGGTGGGGTTTGAATTTTGCAAGAATTGAGGCCCATTGGAACACTATTTTTTTTTTATCAGAAAAAAGTGCCCAATGCGGGAATCGAACCCGTGTCGTAGCGGTTGAAAACCAACAGCTCCTTCCATCAACCCCCTTGTATAAGACTAAAAGGTCTTAATAAAGATTTTTGTTGTTGTTGTTGTATATAAATGGAAGTATATATATAGTTGTAAAAAAAATATCTTAGAGCTGTAAGAGGCAGTTTGTTTGATTAAATGGACAAAACTGCTGGGAGGGTTTACCACTGATGAGCCCAAGCCCTCCCAACCTTTTTTTTCACAGCAGTAAGGACAGTAGAAAAGTTTGCGTGTATACACAAGGTAATAAGACCAAATCCAAATAAATAAATAGTGTGTGACATTTCGGTAACAACGTTGTTACCATCTTCAGACAAAAGTACTGAATGAGAAATTTTACCACAGCATGTTTTTAAATAGTTCCTGTTATCAAGTATGTAAACAAGATAACAGATAAGAAGAAGATATTTATCTGATAAACACAGAATATTATTCTTAGAATTAAAAGTTTTTTCAAATATAATTAAAAGGATATCTATAATTGTGCCTTATCAGTTTGCGTGTATGTCTATGTGTAAGAAACAATCATGTTTTAATATTTTAATTTCTTATATATAGATGGCATGTTATTTCTTTATATAACAACAACAAAACAACTTTATTAGGGCGTCTTGCCCTGTACAGATTCGCCGTGGAATTACAGACAATATTCAACACAAGAGAAAAGGGAGAGATAGAGTATTTACAGTTAAGGTATGGTAAACAGGGTGACTTTTTTATTGTGCCCCTGTTCTTCTCTCTTCCACGAGTGCAATTTTATTTACAACCGCTTTTTGATAGTTGAACAGTTCTATTGCCCAATTTTTCTTATCTGAAACAGTTTTTATTGTCTTTATTGAGTTCAAATGCGGTCTAGGAAGACTTTTCAGGATCTTTTTTCTCTCTCCTTCCAGATCCCCGCACTCAGCAGTAAAATGGTATATTTCATCGGTTATCTGACTTCCGCATAACCTACAGTACAAATCTTCTTTCTTAATTACGTAAATATGATTTTCTTTGATCAATGTTGATATTAATCTGATCTGTGCAATAAAACTCACTAAAGCTGAGGACAGATTGCATGAAAAATAATGTTGTGGAATGAATGAATCATAAAGTAACCTATAGTTTGAGTATGTTTTCGTAAGAGATAATTTTGCCAGATCTTGCTGCAATAGCTGTTCAATTTTTATTTTTAGTATATTCGGAAGTTCAATCTGTATGTCATCATAATTTAACCTATAGTTTAGCCGTGTGAGTCCACAATGATTGATGATATCCATGATATTTTTACAGAATCCTATAGGTTTTTTTGTCATTAAGGAAATTTCCTTCAATCTATTCCAGCATAGCTTAGGTAGTCTATTGTCTTCCATTTTTTGTAATCTAATGAAATATTTCATAATTAATTTGATCGTTGTAAAAGTCAGAGATATTCTGCCTGTTTCCAGCCTTACAATATACCCTGGTATATATCTTGGTAGATTCAGAAAGTTTTTGATAAACGTATTCTGTATTTGGTCTATAATATCGGTATTGTCCCAAGCCCACACAGGGGCCGCATAGAGTAGTATTGATTTAATAACTGAGTCAAATAAATTCAGTGCAACTTTTAATGAATTATTTTTTTCCTTTTTTATCAGTCTAAAAGTTGCATTTATTGCCGTATTTGCTTTGGCTTTATAAAAGAGGGCTACCTTTTTGCTATTATTAGTGGTAGTGAATGGATATCCCAAATATAAAATATTGGACGCAACAGTCAGTGGGATATCCCCCCAGTACCAGTTTTCGTCTCTTGCCGGTCTTCCTCCATTTCTAAATACCATTATTTTGGACTTATTTTCATTTAAAACTAATTTGTTATTATCCAGGTAAGACTTTAGTAATTGTAGGATTAAAACTCTTAAAATCACGATCATTAAAAAACAATAATAAACATTAAGAGGAGCTTCTTGTGTACACAAGAAGCTCCTCTTAATGTTTATTATTGTTTTTTAAAGACTTTAGTAAATTGATTTTAATTTGTAGATTAATTTTCGATTCTCCAATTATGGCTATGTCATCCGCATACAGAAGTAGGTGTAAAACACCAAAATCAGGGAGATGAAATCCTGTAAGTGCTGAGTTATTATAAAGTTCTATTAGGTCGGCCATATATAATATAAATAAAAGTGGGGAAAGTGATTCTCCCTGCAACACTCCCGAATTAATTTTCACATTACTTGAATATTGCCCTTTCCATCGGATAGTAATCTTAGCTTCTTGGTAAAAGTTTTTTATCAGCATTACAAATTTATTGCTAATGCCCATTTTATGCAATTTTTGCCAAAGTAAATCATGTGGTACTGTGTCGAAAGCTTTAGTCAAATCGACGAAGAAGAATATAGCTTGCCTCGTTTTCTTCTCAAAGATAATTGGATGAGTGAATTCAGTAGTAGTATGTGGTCAGTGCATGATCTGTTCTTACGGAAACCTGCTTGAATTTCTAAAATAATCTCTCTTTTTTCTATCCAGTTGTTTAATTTGTTTCTTAGTATTGTAGTAAATAATTTAGATATATTACTGCAGAGGGCAATCCATCTATAATTTTTGGGTTATTCTTATCACCGCTTTTATATATGGGGTGTACTATTGAGTTCGTCCAGAGTTGCGGGTATTTTTCTGTGGACATTATTTTGTTGAATAGGTTTTTCAATTTAGTTAAAGTCGGTATCGGTAAATTCTTTAGCAACTCATTTGGTATACCATCGAGTCCCACTGCTTTGCCATTCGCTAGTTTTTTTACTACATCATAGATATCTTCAAGGGTTATTTCCGCGTCTAAATCTGGATCTTTCCAACCGATCATCTGGTTTAACGTAAAAGTAGCTTCATTATTTTCTTTGTTCAGTAAATTTTTATAAAATAAAAACCATTCTTTTATATAAATCTCTCCTTGTATTATTGGTTTTTTTCTAAAGGCTGCAATGGCATTCCAGAAGGATTTGGGATCTTTGGCGTTTTTTATCATTTCATTCTTGTCCTTATTAAATTCATCTCTTTTTCTTTGCAGGAGCTTAAAATATTCCCTCCTAGCCTCAATATATTTTTGGCGGTCGTGTGTGTTATTTGAGTTCCTACATCTTTGTAAACTTACTTTGGTCATTTTTTTCATAATGTAACAATCTTTGTCATACCAAGGTTTTGAAAGTTGATGTCGTCGTTTTGCGAATTTAATTATATTTGCCGATTCCATTGCCGTGTAGATCTGTTTAGTAAAATTTACTGTTTTTGTGTTAATATCGGTTTCATTTCCATCTTCTGTATCACTTAAATTATGTTTTAGCATCTCCACATTTTCTTCCGTCCAAATGAATTTTCGTGTTAGTATTTCATTGTTATACGAGGATTTAATAGCTTCATACCCAGTATTAATTTGTAAAACAATTGGTAAGTGGTCTGAATATGAAAGTTCTTCGATCCACATATCCGATATGATCTGTGTTAAACCGTGTGTGTACATAAAATAATCCAAAACCGATGAACCTCTTTCTGAAATAAAAGTGAATGAGCCGTACGTATCTCCTTTAGTTCTGCCATTAGCTATTGTATAGAATTTGAATCTGTGAAGGAAATTAGTTTTTCAGATAGTTTCGAAGATATTAGGTCTTTAGATTTTCTATATTTGTTGAGGGATGAATTTAGTTTCAGTGGGTTATGGAAGCCTCCAGCATTGCCTATTCTTATATTGATATCACCGGCTATTAGCACTTCGTTACCTTCACTCATGTGATATTCAATGTGCCTAAGTAAATTTGTTAGATTTTGTTCTTGTAATGCATTAGGAGGTAAATATACAAACAACAAACAAATACTCTCGGTGGTTTTGTCTAGAAATTTGTGCGTCAAGACAGATATCCAATAAGGGTTTGTTTCGATTTTTCTAACCGTATGTTGAAAGTTTTTTTTTATTCCAATCAGAAATCCCCCCGAGCCCCTTCCCTTTAGTTCTGTTTTCATTGCTGGGCTTTGAATTATGTAGTATTCCTCTGTTAATAATTCAAAATCATTCGTAATCCATGTTTCACTTAGTGCAAAAAGTTCGTATTTTTTTAGGTATTCAACGAGTGGAAATATTGATGTTATTCTATTAAATCCATTTATATTCCATTGTAACATTTTAATTTTAGTATCTATATGTTTGGCCTGGGTTACTTGTTTGTCTTTTATTGCCGATTCACAGTTTTTCGTATGTGGATATCTAATTTTAGTTGTATTTCTATCTGATATATTTTTCGTAACCTTTGGGTTTTTAAATTTAGAAGTTTTAGCCGTGCGTGTTTTATCATAAAGTGGCTGTACGGTCACTATATTAGAAATCTGATTATCAGTCTGGAAAGTCTTATTTACATTCAGTGTTATGTTCTGTTTTTGCTATATCTTATTTCCATTTTTATTGACAACTTGGCCATTTACAGCTTCATAAACTACACCGTTTACAGTAAGTTTATTATCTCTCAGCTTTGATCGAGTGCCTTTTTCAAAAAGTTCTTTCCTTTTAGCAATAAGAATAAGCCGTTGGTCTCTAATCTTTTTACTATAATCTTTGTTTATGTAAATTTTGCTATCTCTAAGTTTAGTCGTATTTTTGAATAATTTAATTCTATCCTCATATTCAGGCAATGAAATCAAAATAGGCGTTTTATTAGCCTTTCCAAGTCTATGGCATTTAGTTATATTTATACTTTCTAGAATCTGCATTTTTTCTTTTATAATAGATTTAACTTTTTGAAGACTTTCAGCTGGTCCTTCATTCGCTTCTCCCTCAACTCCGTAGAAAACGAGATTTGGCTCCCGCAGCTTCATCTCCAGAAAGTCGGTCCTGGCTTCAATTTCCCTTAACTTAGTTACATTCTCAGAGACTATCTCGTTCTAAGCAGCCAAGGTTTCCACATAAGTTGTTAACTTCATTTCAACTCCAAGAAGTCTCTGGTCCCACTCTATCATTCTTTTTTCGATGTTTGACAATCTCGTATCTATTCTCTCGCCAAGATTTCTGATCTCTGATGACATTTGGACGATCATTGTCTTCAACTCTGTATCAGCCGATTCCTTCACTGTGGGAGTTGGCTCTGTAAACAAAGTTGTCTGCTTTTTGGGGCCAGGGTTAGGCTCAATACCACTGATCATTAGGAGTAAACAAATGACCTGGATACAATAGCCACTGGATATGTTCAGTAGTAGTATAGGAATGCCAACATATCCAAATCTAGCGTTTGATTTCCGATACATTCTCAGTTTGCGTTTAACAAACTCTTGTATTAGGCATTCTGGCCGTTTGAAACAAATTATGATATGGAGAACTAGCAACAAGCATGCAAATTTCAGAATTTTCATCTCGTCCTTACAACAGTTTTATTATTATTATCTTATAAATAAGTTATAACTTAGCTTTTCCCCCTTTTTTCAGTAATTATCCGCTTTAACTAAGAAAAAATATAAATTACTTACAAATTATTCGGGAGCGTTTTTCAATGCGGCCGCTTGCCTTGGCCTCCTGGCGGCGAATCCTTATTTCTTTATATTATTTTAATTATTCACACAGGGTTGGGATGGAAGGTGGTCTAAACTGTTGGCTTTTTTGACAGCTACAACCCGGGATTGAATCCCGCACTTTAGGCACTTTTTTTCTAATAAAAATCTTCAATCATAAAGCCGTATTATATTGTATTACAATAATTGAAACTATCTTGAGGGGGGGTCGATGGAAGGATGGTCTAAATCATTGGTTTTCGACCGCTACAACCCGGGTTCGATTCCCGCATTGGGCACTTTTTTTCAAATAAAAAAAAAATGCTCCAATTGCCCCCGATTCTTGCAAAAGTCAAGCCCCACCAGTGAGTGCAAGTAACCAAACGAGGCTCTGGCACATTTGTAAGTGCAAAGTCAAACTGCTTTTCACATGTGTAGACATGTGGTACACTTACAGTAAAAGCAGTCACCAACTTCTACCCACCATGATTATCATGGTCTGTACCACGTGTACTAGGGATAATAAAAAGAATAATAATTTCACACAGAGTTTGTTAAACAATTAAAAAGGTTTCCATGAGATGAGTTTCTTTTTATTTTAAAATCATCTCAAGGACATCTCTGTCCTTCCACAGGAGAACTTATATAATGAATAAAACGTCGCCTGATGCTGAACTTGTTTGGCAGTAGAAGGGAAGAGATGTCTGAAAGCTTTAAATGGTTTTAAAATAAACGAGAAACTCATCTCTGGAAACCTTTTTTAATTGTTTAATAAATGTCCAGGAGATTTCACACTGAGAGTTTGTGGCAATCAGGTGTTCAAGGCAGACCACCTCCTGAACCTAGACACCTACCGGAAGTGGAAGTGTGCCAAGCCCGGGGAGAAATGTGCCTCTGTTATCCTCCAGCTGGAGAAAGCCTCCCAGATCCACAGCATTGACATTGGCAATGAGAGCTCGGCTTTCATTGAAGTCCTGGTCAACAGGTCCTCTGAGCCTTCCAAAGACTTCCAGGTGAGTATCACCTTACTTTCATTTTGTGGTGGTGGTGTCTTGTCCAAGCTGCTCCATGGAAAGGGAGGGGTCCCATTGCTCCGTTAGTCAGCCACATTTCAGAGTTCCCTGTTCACTGTTACCGTAGCGGCTCGGGGCTCACAACACCGTACTTCACTCTACAGGGCAGTTCCTTACTTACTTGTGCTGCTTTTCTCGCCCCCCATGTAGAGGAGGGGTTTTGGACTTCTGAGCAGGGCTGTCATCTTGTACTAGATGTTATACATTGAGATTTTATAAAACTGTCAGTGTTTTTTTTTTTAGTCTTCTCTTCTTCTTCTTTCTTTTCTCCACACTGGGTGAAGTAGAATCAAGACTGGGAGCACTACTCAGTGGAAGGATGACTTAACTCTTTTTTTTTTTTTAGTAAATACAGTGAGACAATTCAACTGACTAATTTATCAGTTTTTTGAATTCCAACCAGCCTATTTGCTTTAAGAGAAAGTTTGAGTCAATCAATTAAGTTTATATAAAAGGATGTACAAAAAAATTCTCAAAATATTTCGAGATAATTGCTCCCTCTTTATCAATTTATTGAACAGTAAATTTTAATTATTTAATACAAGAATTTGTAAATTTTAAATTTACTGTGTAATAAATTGATAAAGAGGGAGTTCTCTCGAAATATTTTGAGGAATTTTCTTTTTTTTTTCTTTACAGATCCAGGTACGCCCTTTTATATAAATTTAAGAGAAAGGCCTAAAATTTCACTTTTGTTTTTCACTATTTACTTTAGTTGACTATCCTTCAACAGCGACCACAATTCAACAGTGTTGGAATTTCAATCAGCCTATTTATTTTAGTCGGCTCTAATTTAACACTGACTTTAATTCAACCGAAAATTTTATCCCTAGGGAATTTGGATTACAGAAGTTGTACTATATAGCAACTCATTCTGCCCATATACCCAATAATTCACAGGTAGTGAGTGCTATCTCGCACAATGGGCCATTTCACCTTCTTCTGAGAAATTCCCTTCATATCTTTCAATTCTAGACCATTCTACCCCTTTGCAAAGCTGGCTGCTACAGGGTGGTACATCTCCAGGTAGCAGATAGGGTAACCACCTCCAGATATGAAGGCCAGTTGCGAAACAAGCACAATAACTGATGAATAAGCAGTCGCGGACCAACAGCAACATTGTTAGAAAGAGGAGAAAGACCTCTTTAAAAATCCTGAATTCAACTGACCAGGTTGATAGATATCAGAAAGGTTTCTTTTCAGGGATACGGATTAGTTGCGTCTGTACTCATTTTATAGTTGGCAGCAAAAGCGTTTGCTTCCATGTTAGGAACAGCCTAAAATTACAGGCAAAGTCAGACTTTCACTAAAGTGTGCCTGAATCATGTGATCAACGAAAGCTACACCCCATTCCATGAGATCAAGCTCGAGGTGCATGGACTCATGGAATTTGTGTAATCTTTGCACAAGGGGATAATAAACAACAGACCATTCTATCAGACTATTGAACCACACAAAGGCCTTCCTTGGACTACCACTTCCTTCTGCAAGGTGTATCACTCCAGTATGGACAATCTCCTGATAGTCTCAGAATACATGTCCTGCAAACTTCTGCTTGATTACTTCATTTAGAAGTTGGTTATACTTTCCATTAAATGTCTGCCACACATTGGATATACATCTTTAACCCTCATCTATACATCATCCTAACGTCATCTTTAAGAGTATTTTTGTGACCACCACGCACACATTCTGGAATTAAACACAAAAATCGACAATTATTTTTGCTATTTATTCCCCACTAGATCATACAAGCTATGCAGCTAAGCCATGCTGTGTGACAGATCCTTTTGGTATCTTCATCTTTCCAGACCCCGCTAGAGAGCAGGAATGAGACCAATGTCAACCGGGTTCGGATGTTTGGGCCGAAGAACCTCAGCCTGCCCACCTGCAAGGAGAAGTGGGATCAGATCAAGGTGGTGTGTACACAGCCCTACAACAAGGTCTGTCTGTCCACAGTCTATCTGTCTATCCTGGGTGTTGACTTTGGATGTTCCCCAGAACACCCAGTATGGCCTCTCCTTCATTAAGCTCTCCTCACCTCCTGAAGACACCTCTTCTTCCCAGGTATGACTTCAGACTGGTGTATAGCCTTCTCAATCGTGTTCCTCCAAGTAGGTTGATTCATTGCTATATCTAGTGGTAAGACTTGGTTGTCCTGGTCCATTCATTGAGGATTTTTGGTGGGAAAACTAATGCAGTGGTTTCCCCTTGCCTCCCACATTCATATAACATCAACCTAATAGTATTTGTCAGCAGGACAAAAGTATTGCAGGATTAACCATACTTTATAAAGGACTGCGGCGGGTGATTATAAATAATACTTAAAGTTACACCGCATAAGTTTCTTTTTCTATGAAAAATCAATAATTATTTCAAAGAGAAATACCTACTATTTCTAACTTTTTTGAATGAAGTATGAGAGGGTGAAAATATGAAGAGTAATGGCGAACGGAAAAATAAAAGTGTCCAGGGGCGGGAATCGATTTCAAATTGTGCCTTATCATTCCCCCAGGGACAAGAGTGTCCTTCTTGATCACTAGAATGAAGTCAATAGCTCATCTCAGCTTTCATACGGCCCCCTTTTGTGTTAACCATCCCATTAGGATGTTGTCTGTCCTCTACCAGATATGTACTCACACTGGGAGGTACAAATAGGGGTTTTCTCCATTCACATTGGGATTGAGACAAAATGGCACTTCTCTCAAAACCTTCCAGTAATTTTAGCACAGTAAGGCCAGTATAAAATAGAGTAAAGTGACGTGTTTATTTATTGAAAAGTTATAAATTTGGTGAGCTTTCAGACAATAACATTCTTTAACAGGCTAAACATGAATTTCCTTCTTCTTCTTCCTTCTTATCTCCACTCAATCACACTAAGGTATCAAGCCTGTAAAGCTTGTTGATGGTGTCTGCCGGGGAAGAGTAGAGCTCATTAATGGATGAGTCAATACAGTCAATAATATGTCTTGGGGTTGCAGGCTGAGAATTTCACTTAGTACATAGTGGGAAAACCCTGCAACCATTCTGGAAAGTCATTGTCCGTAGATGACCAGACTTAAGTCTTAAGACTTAAGTTAATGAATTTCCTGACGAATCCATGAGTCTTGTATTTGTATTCAGCCTCTTGAAGAACGTTATTGTTTGAAAGCTCACCAAGCTTTTACCTTTTCAATAAAGAAACTCGTCGCTGTTGGCTTCTATCTTTTCTTTAATATGATATTTAGCGATTCTTCTTTCTTATCTCCACTCAATCATATCAGGGAATAAAGTGACAACCATCATGACTGTGTGAAGTAGAATGCATCTGCCTTTGTCATTAAGACTGGGAGCATTACTCAGTAGCAAGCTAACTTAGCTCCAAAAGAAATGGCCACCTCTGATATAAGGAACAGACACCATGTACAGGCACTCCTAACATGGAGTACAGACTCATCCTGTATCCCTGGATTAGGAGTCCTTACAGGGTACTATCAGCCAGGCCAGCTTAGCCCAGGTTTTTTAGTGAGCTTTTTACTGTTTCTCCTCCTCCTTTTTCATCCGGGCTTGGGACCGGCACAAAGGTGATTCTTCCTATTTTAATAGAATGTATATAGAGAGAGTGTGGACAGTTCTCATTAAGTTTTCCCCCAATGACAGAAGTCTGTGCAGAAACCTGTCACCAAACTGGGAGCTTTCAAGATGAAGAGCCAGGAGACCAGCGACCCATCTCCCAGTGTGGGCTCCTGGTTCAGCAAGAGGAACTCTCAGGAAGACATCCCGGACCCTGTTACAGGTCCGTTCCCTCTACCCATCTGCCTGTCTGTTGTCTGCTATAGCACCCATCTTTATAAGTTGGGTTATTGTCTGGAGCACAGTAAATTGTTGAAAGTACAAAATTGTGAGGCAAAGAGAGCTTCTTGTAAACACAAAGTAATAAGACCAAATCCAAATAAATAAATAGTGTGTGATGTTTCAGTAACTGCATTGTTACTAGCATCAGACAAAAGTACTGAAAAATTTGTCTGATAATGTGGTAGCAACGATGTTACCCATGGAATTCATGTAATCTTTACACAAGTGGATAAGCAACAACAACACACTGTTACCAAAATGGCACAGGCTATTTATTTATTTGGATTTAGTCTTATTACCTTGCATTTATAATCTACTAGCCGAATGACCCGGGCAACGCCCGTGTTTTACCCGACTGTAGATGTTACAACGGTGATCCTTAGGTCGCTGGTTCAAATCCGGCTCGAGGGAGCCGGCGAGCACGTGACCTCCCTGTGCGCGCACATCCGTGACAGAGGCCGATGAGGAAAGACGGTCGTGACTATATATATATAATATATGTATTATATATAAAATATATAAATAGGATTAGTTGACTTTATAAGGTAAACTTATTCATACAGTTTGTATCCCTCGATAGCTCAGTTGGCAGAGCGGAGGACTGTAGATGTTACAACAGTGATCCTTAGGTTGCTGGTTCAAATCCGGCTCGAGGGAGTTTTATTTTTATTTTTATTGGCTGCCCGCGAGCACGTGACCTCCTTGTGCGCGCGCATCCGTGATAGAGGCCGATGAGGAAAGACGGTCGTGACTATATATAGGGATAATACAAATTGTGCCTTATTATTTTTGAAACTCTAGTTGTTCAATAAACTTATTTTCGCTGGTCTTTCTACAATATTTACTTTTTAACTTTAAACTTGAGTTATATATAGTTATAATAGTTGGCGCATGAGTCTTCCCAATGAATGTAGCAGACCAGGGATACGGAGGAGCTGCGTCTGTACTCATGTTAGAGTCGGCAGTAAAGGCGTCTGCTTCCATGTTAGGAACGGCCTCAAACTACAGGCAAAGTCAGACTTTCACCAAAGTGTGCCTGGATCATGGTGCCATGATCAACTAAAGCTGCACCCCTACACCCCATTCCATGAGCAGACCTCCCCCCCAGGATCTGAACAACACTGGTCTTGCGCAACTAACACACTTTCTTTCTTAACCACAATATATATTTACACGTGACCAGATATTCTTGGTTAAATATCATACAAAAATATACTCAGAGCTTATTCTTGTTCTTTCTTATCGCCACTCAATCATATTAGGGTATCAAGTCTGTAGAGTGTGCCTAGATCATGGTGCCATGATCAACAAAAGCTGCACCCTACACCTCATTCCATGAGATCAGCAGCTCGAGGAGCATGAACTCATGGAATTTGTGTAAGCTTTACACAAGGGGATAAGAAACAATAACAAGCCTGTAGAGGTGTTTGACATCCATAATGATTGAATGAAGTAGAATGTGTCTGCTTTTGTCATTAAGACTGGGACTCAGTAGTAGGCTGCCTCTGACATGAGGAACAGACACCATGTGCAGCCGTTCCTTACATGGAATACAGACTCATCCTGTATTCCTGGATTAGGAGTCCTTACAGGGTACTATCAGCCAGGCCAGTTGAGTCCAGGTTTGTAGCGAGCTTGTTACTGCTTCCTCTCCTTCTTTTATTAAATAATATAAACTCTAACTTATAAACTAAAATATAAAAGGGAGATGGGGAATCAACGTGTGTTCCTGCCAGGTCCTGCTGCCATCCGACAAGCCACTTCCCTGGCCTCGGCAGTTCTCAACTCCCAGAAGCTCACCAACTTCACTCCTGTAAGTGTGTGGTTCCTTGCTGTTCTGTGTGGTGTTCTCTGTTCACCCATTCCTCTTGCTCCCATGTCTGAGACAAAGACCTACCAAATTTGACACTTTCGATAGAATATCATCAGACAAAAGTACTTTTGTCCCTTTTACCTAAATGTACCAGGTCAAAGTCCAAGTTACACCTCTCTGTAGGTGACCTCGGGGAAATGCTGGATAAAACCAGCGCTTTAACGTAACTGGCATATAACCTATATGGAGTCGTGCAGGATACCTGTACAGAGAACCAAGAAGAGTTCTTGAACTTTCTTTATGAGCCGACCTCCAAGATCTTGTCTAATTTGGACTAATAAAAGGATAAGTAAAACGACACTTGAAGTTACACCGCATGAGTTTCTTTTAACTATAAATAATTTGTTTTTTTTTAATTTCAAGGTGAAATGTTGACCATTTCTAACCTTTTTGGATGAGGTATGAAAGGATGAATTATGAAGAGCAATGACGAATGGAAAAATAAAAGTGTCCAGGGATGGGAAACGAACCCACAATGTTCCGCTTACCGGGCAGATGCCATGTCCACTAGGCTACCCTGGACGTATTTTTTCATTCGTAAATGATACATAAAGTAACTTATAATACAATATTAATGAAATGCGGCCTGTGATTGTAAAACGACACTTGAAGTTACACCGCATGAGTTTCTTTTAACGATAAACGTTCGTCATTGCTCTTCATAATTCATCCTTTCATACCTCATCCAAAAAGGTTAGAAATGGTCGATATTTCACCTTGAAATAAAAAAAAAAAAAAAAATTGATTTATCGTTAAAAGAAACTCATGCGGTGTAACTTCAAGTGTCGTTTTACAATCACAGGCCGCATTGCATTAATAAAAGGATAAGTAAAAAAAACAACCTAAATGTGACATTCTTATTTATTTATTTGAGTTTGGTCCTTTCATGTTTCTAATCTATAATCCAAATTGTGCCTTTAAGATTGATATATTTATCTTTTTATTTGTTCTGTCACATTCTGAGTAGCTTTCTCCATGTCCACATTACAAAAGCTTCAAGTATTTTTCTTTCTTCTTTGAGAGTCCAGCTCTCACAGGTAAAATATATATACCAGAGTGTAATAACACAGAGATCTTCTTTCTTATCTCCACTCAATCATATCAAGGTATTAAGCTTGTAAAGCTTGTTGATGGTGTTTACCGGGGATGTGTAGAGCTCATCAATGGATGAATCAATACAGTCAATAATATGTTTTGGGGTTGCAGGTTGACACTTAGTACATAGTGGGAAAACCTTGCAACCATTCTGGAAAGTCATTGTCTGTTGATGATCAGGCTTAAGTCTGGAAATCAAAGACTGTTGTTCTCTTGGGAGGACAGAACTGGTGCTTGTCCCTCCTGATCTGTACCAGTCATGTGCAGCGTTAGATTTCCATTCCTGCATTATTATATATATTCCCTTCCATTAGATTTCCAATAACACAGAGATAGAAAGAGTAGATTATAATGCCATCTCTATATAAGAGATAGAAGATTCAAAGCACGAATCTTTCTTTTAAACATAAAACAAAATTCTACATCTGATCTCATGGAATGGGGTCAAAACAAAAATAAACAAGAACTGGAGGATCCCACCTAAAGCACAGTTGGTACAGTGGAGTGAACCCAAGAGGAGCTCTGAACATCAGACAGCATCAAACAACACTAACAAGATTTAGAACAGGCCATCTCAAGCCATTGAAGATAGAAAATAATAACAAAATTTACCCCACTTGCCCAAAATGTAGTTTGGTACCTGCAGCTCCAGAACACATTTTGGCTTGCATTAGATGCACTAAACAGGATCTTTGGGAGAGACCGCTGCTTATCATAAAACAGCTCGAGGAGCATGAACTCATGGAATTTGTGTAATCTTTACACAAGGGGATAAGAAACAACAACCAATTCTACTGTCCTTACTGCTGTGAAAAAATATTGTGAGGTCTTGTGGCTCATTGCGGAAGAACATTGCTCGATTCAAATATTTATATGTAATTCTACTGTCCTAAAATCTTATGTCCATAGTTTGCTTGAATACCATTTCTAAGATTCCACCCTTCATTGTAGCATATATAAGCAGAATGATCCAATACAGTATTAGAGCTCTAAAGAAGCGGTCTGGTAGATTGAGAATTGGTGAAACCGCTGGGAGGGTTTGTAATTCTACTGTCCTAAAAGCTTATGTCCATAGTTTACTTAAATACCATTTCTAAGATTCCACCCTTCAGTGTAGCATATATAAGCAGAATGATCCAATACAGTATTAGAGCTTTAAGAAGCGGTCTGGTAGATTAAATTGACGAAATTGCTGAGAGGTTCACCACTGATGAGCCAAGCCCTCCCAATATTTTTTTCAATACAGTAAGGACAGTAGAAGTTTGTTTTATATTTAAAAAGAAACATTTGTGTTTTGATGGTTCTATTTCTTAGAGAGAAGTGTTGGCAACAGCAGCAATGTCTGTGTGCAGAAACCCGGAGACAAAAGGAAGATCAGCCTAGGAGACTCTGAGGCTCCACCACCCAAGAAACACAATGGTAACTTATGTTGTGTACTCTGTCCCTACCACATGATGATCATTAACTGCTAGCTTTAAAGACAAGGTAATAAGATCAAATAAATAGTGTGTGACGCTTCGGTAACAGCATTGTTACCATCTTCAGACAAAAGTTATCTTCTTCTTCTTTCTTATCTCCACTCAATCATATTAGGGTATCAAGCTTGTAGAGCTTGTTGATGGTGTCTGTTTGGCAACCATCATGACTGGGTGAAGTAGAATGCATCTGCCTTTGTCATTAAGACTGGGAGCACTACTCAGTGGCAGGCCGACTTAGCTCCAAAAGAAATGGCAGCTTCTGACATGAGGAACAGATGCCATGTGCAGCCAAATGTGGAGTACAAATGCTGCTCATCCTGTATCCCTGGATTAGGAGACCTTACAGGGTACTATCAGCCGGGCCAGCTGAGCCCAGGTTTTTTAGCAAGCTTGTTACTGCTTCCCCTCCTCCTTTTTCATTCGGACTTGGGACCGGCAAAAGCGGAGTTGACAAAAGTTATGAATGTTTTTATAATCTAGAATCCAAGTTGTGTTTTATAAATGTTAACTTTGATTCTTCCCACTTGTTCTCAATCTCTTTCCTTGATCTCCTGGTTCAATAGGTAACAAGACCAAATACAATGATAAGGCACAATTTGGATTATAGATTATAAACACAAGGTAATAAGACCAAATCCTAATAAATAAATAGTGTGTGATGTTTCAGTAACAATGCTGTTATTATCATCAGACAAAAGTACTGAAGGAGGAAATATATCACTTGTTTTAAATAGTTACTGTTATCACAAGTGTGTAAACAAGATAGCAGATAAGATTTCTTATCTAATGTTGTTACTGAAACATCACACACTATTTATTTATTTAGATTTGGTCTTATTACCTTGTGTTTATAATCGATTTTCTTATCTGTTATCTTGTTTATACACCTGATATCAGTAACTATACAAAACATGCTGTGATATATTTTCTCATTCAGTACTTTTAAACACAAGGTAATAAGACCAAATCCAAATAAATAAATAGTGTGTGATGTTTCTGTAACAGTTTATCGATTCAGTACTTTTGTCTGAAGATGGTAACAACGTTGTTACCGAAACATCACACACTATTTATTTATTTGGATTTGGTCTTATTACCTTGTGTTTATAATCTATAATCCGAATTGTGTGCCTTATCATTCAATACTTTTGTCTGATGATGGTAGCAGCGTTGTTACAAAAACTTCATACACTATTTATTTATTTGGATTTGGTCTTATTACCTTGTGTTTATAATCTATAATCCAAATTGTGTGCCTTATCATTAAGTACTTTTGTCTGATGATGGCAAAAAACGCAGTTACCGAAATGTCATATACTTTGTATTTATTTTTATTTGGCCTTATTACCTTGTGTTTAAGTCCAAAAATTTTATTAAATTTGAGACTTTAAAATAAATATTTTAAATATGAATTGGTTTTAAATCCAGAGATGATATATTCAATTGAGGGAATCCACTAACTTTACTTTAAATAATTAGTTATATATATGAAGAATAGTGATGGGCCAACCTGAAAATTCACAACTCACCTATTCAGAAATTTCTTTTTTCCACAAACAAAAATAACCTCTCTCTGGAAATCCACCTTATAAACCACCCTAGTACACCCCCATCCTAACGAATCTTCTTTCCACACCCTTAATAGGGAAGAACAAACGGCGATTTCAAGATTATGAACAGGACATCTTAGAATGCTCAAATTTAATGGAAAAATCAAAACATTCCCGAATTGTCCCAAATGTGATTCCCAACCAGCCAGTCCTGAACATCTATTAAATTGTATCAAATCCTCCAAAAAAGACCTCTGGTAAAACCCCAGGACTATAATAGAAAAGCTGAGACAATGGAACCTAATGGAGATCGTTTATATGACTTGAGTAATAAACAACAACAACATAGTTGATATTTCTTTAATTAAGAATAATTGATTGTTAGGTCAAGTTTATCTTTTATTACAGCAAAACCTCTCTGTAAGGGACACCTAGTTGTAGAGCCAAAGTGTCCTTTAGGAGTACTTTTACTGGAGAGTTGCTAAATAGTAAAAATGGCAATTTCACAAATGAAAATTGTCCTTGGTTGAGAGGTGTCCTCTAGCGAGAGTGTCCTCTGATAATCTTATACTGTATATTTTGTTCTAGTTAGTTTTATTCCTATTTTTTATCAATTTACAGAAATTTAACTTGTGGTGTATTTTTTTCAGGGGAAATGCCAAGCTCTCAATCCAACTCTACAGTCAAAAATTCAGGTTAATTATTTTGTTTCCAAATATAGCTTCACTATTTCCATGTATAGACTAGAAGTAACCATAAACATTCATCCACTGACTTATAATTTAAAAATATCTACATGCACTTTACAGGGTTAAATTTTATTTCTCTAGCTTTCATGTCCTTCAACAGGAGCACCTAGAAGTATCTTCTTCTTTCTTATCTCCACACTAGGTGAAGTAGAATGCGTCTGCCTTTGTCATCAAGACTGGGAGCACTACTCAGTAGCAGGCCGACTTAGCTCCAAAAGAAATGGCCGCCTCTGACATGAGGAACAGACGCCATGTACAGCTGCTCCTAACATGGAGTACAAATGCTGCTGATCCTGTATCCCTGGAGCCCTTACAGGGTACTATCAGTCGGGCCAGCTAAACCCAGGTTTTTTACCGAGCTTGTTACTGCTCCCCCTCCTCCTTTTTCATCCAGGCTTGGGACCGGCAAAGGCGGAGTTACCTAGAAGTATAACTTTCAGCTAACTCTACATTCTGTGTGTTTAGTTAGCTGGAAGTTATACTTCTAGATGCTCCTGTTAAAGGGCATGTTAGCTTGAAAGCTATAGGAATAAAAATGGTGCAAAAAACTTAACCCTGAATTACTTGTTGATATATTAATATGTTACATCAGCACATCTTCTTCTTCTTCTTTCTTATCTCCACTCAATCACACTAAGGTATCAAGCTTGTAAAGCTTGTTGATGGTGTCTGCTGGGGAAGAGTAGAGCTCATCAATGGATGAGTCAATACAGTCAATAATATGTCTTGGGGTTGCAGGCTGAGAATTGCACTTAGTACATAGTGGGAAAACCCTGCAACCATTCTGGAAAGTCATTGTCCGTAGATGACCAGACTTAAGTCTGAAAATCAAAGAACGTTGTTCTCTTGGGAGGACAGAACCGGTGCTTGTCCCTCCTGCTCTGTACCAGTCATGTGCAGCATCAGATTTCCATTCCTGCAGGCATTGGGTTTTGATGGTACGGAGGAGGTCGTCTAGTTGGATGGTGGACAAACACACATTAGCACATGCCATCTGTTTGTTATAAGAAATTTAAACCATGTTTGACGCGTAGGATTCTTTTTAAAAAATAAAACAGTTTCATACTGCCTTTACTCCAATGATAAAATTTTAGAAAGCCTGGTGTATAAATCTTCTCAATCTATAATTTTCTTACAACATAAACCTTAGATTATTAAAACATTGGATCAGTAAACATGAGGGTAACCATTTCGTTCATTTACATTACTATATTTTTCATATAACATTTTTGTAAACAACAAAGGTGATGATGATAAATTCAATCAATATTTACACAATCATAGAAAAATTATATTAAACCTTTATATAAACATAAATATTCTAACTAAATTAAACACCTGGATTAGTAAGGCCCTCCCATTATTTTATCATTGTAGTAAGGCCAGTATAAAATTGATTTATTTTTTTAAAATAATCATACGTGTCAAACATGGTTTAAATTTCTTGTTGATATATAGAAGTAGCCATGTTTACTCCACCTGAGATGGTATTTCTGTAGTTCAAGTCTGGTGTAGAGATCAACTTTCTCACCTTCCGTTGTCACAGCACCCGGGACAAGTTCTCAGGCCCGGACTACATCCAAGAAGTCAGTTGAGTCAACAGGTGAGTTCCCCTCTAGAAACTTGACAGACAACAAAAAGTGTATTTGTTTAAGAATTGAGTGTCACACACTATTTATTTATTTAGATTTGTTCTTATTACCTTGTGTTTATAATCTATAATCCAAATTGTGCCTTATAACTCTTTCTTTCTTTTCTAAGAGTTCAGTTCTCACATCCATAAATGACCACAGGGAATACCAATGTCTCTACAATTCTCTTCTTTGTCAACACAAGGTTATAAGAACAAATCCAAATAAATAAATAGTGTGTGACATTTCGGTAACAACGTTATTACCGAAACTTCACACACTATTTATTTATTTGGTCTTATTACCTTGTGTTTATAATCTATAATCCAAATTGTGCCTTATCACTTCTTTGTCCTTAGAGAACTACCCTCATGGACACAATGTATGTTGGGTGGTTGCAGAGAGGAAGAAAACTCAGCAGCAACCATCATCATCAGGTAACAATATATATATATTTTTAAATTATCCCTAGTACACGTGGTACAGGCCATGATAATCATGGTGGGTAGAAGTTGGCAACTGCTTTTACTATAAGTGCACCACATATCTGCACATATGAAAATCAGTTCGACTTTTGTACTTACAAATGTGCCAGAGCCCTGTTTAGTAATTGCACCCCCTGGTGGGGTTATACTTTTGCAAGAATGAGGGCTCATTGGACCATTTTTTTTTAAAAATGAGAAGTGTCCAATGCACGATTAGATCCCGGGTTGTAGAGGTTTAAAATAAATGGTTCAGACAACCCTTCCATTGATCCCCTAAACAATACCATCATATACACTATAACATCATATACACTAAACATATACACCAGCCATACTGATGTAATGTGTACTGCAGGAACTTCCAGAAATACCCCGTCCACCAGTGGAGGTGCCTCCACTTCAAGTAAGTACCATGTTCACACAGTAGTGCAGTGCAGCTAACTTGTTGTTTCTTATCCCCTTGTGTGAAGATTACATGAATTCCATGAGTTCATGCTCCTCGAGCTGATCTCATGGAATGGAGTGTAGGGGTGCAGCTTTCATTAATTAAGGCACACTTTGGTGAAAGTTTGCAGCCAACTTACCTCACCAAGGACAAAATAAAAGGCAGGCATTCAGCAGCAGATGGAGGAGTAGGGCTCCTGACCCTCATCAAAAACCTTTCTTTTGAAGAAATTGTCACTCCTTCAACAACCCACACTGAACTACAGGCCTTCAAAATACACCTACCCAATCAGAGACCCCTAACAATTGTGAACACCTATCACCCACCCCAAAAACCAGGCCCTGAACTAGACTTAGTTGCACACCTAATTGACCCCAATATACTCATCCTTGGAGACTTAAACAGCCATCAATCTTGGGGATGTTCCCTCAACCTTTTGAGATAAGAAAGAAGAAGACCAAGGACAATACTATCCATAAGAGATGGAATATCTAAGCTGTTTAACAACACTTGCTAATTGTCAGGAAGAAAGTAAATAAACCACAAAACTTGATTACATTTGACACTACAGTAGAACCTCTCTCTCTAAAGGACAACATACCTGTTTGGTAGTACAACTACTAAAATAGAAATGATACAGAGAAAATCAGAATGTCCCTTGCATAAGGATGATGCACAAAATCATGCAGCGTTCTAAAGGACAACACAGCTAATTGCAAAGCCTATGTACTAAGTAAAATTCTCAACCTGAAACCCCAAACTACATCATTGACTGTATTGGCTCATCCATTGATGAGCTCTACTCATCTCCAGCAGACACCTTCAACAAGCTCTACAGGCTTGATACCCTGATATGACTGAGTGAAGATAGAGAAAAGAAGAAGAAAAGTCTATGTGCTTCCTGTTGAATTCAAGTAGGTTTTGTTTGAAAAAGGCTGAATTATAGAAATTTAAATTAAAGGGACTATACTATAATTATGAACTCATGGAATTTGTGTAATCATTGCTCAAGGGGAGATAAGAAAAAAACATTCTTTAATTAGAATTTTTCTCATCTCTTTCAAAACTCTAATCTTTATTTGTACCAACAGGTGTTCTTAATGAGTACTGTCCATCTAGTTGACCAGCTCCTAACTCGAGTTAGTTTTTGTTGCTTATTCCTCAAGTTGTTTAAACAATCTCCATTAGGTTTCATTGTCTCAGCTTTTCTATTATAGTCCTGGGGTTTTCCTAGAGGTCTTTTTTTGAAAGGAATTGATACAATTCAATAGATGTTCAGGACTGGCTGGTTGGGAATCACATGGGGCATTGGGTTAGCATTGGGTTAGATAGCTTTGCAGACTAACTGTATGTATAGTAGCTTCAACCTTGAGATCTCTGGTTGCAGGGGAAGCTGTCCCAAGTACCCAGAAACCCTTCAAGAAACTGCTGGAAGGGGTGGTGTTTGTCCTAAGTGGCTTCCAGAATCCCCTACGCGGCCAAATCAGGGACAAGGCGCTGGCCATGGGAGCCAAGTACAAGGGTGATTGGGACAAGTCCTGTACCCATCTGGTGTGAGTCACTCAGCACCATATATATATGTTATGAATAATTTTGTTTGTTGTTAGATAAAGGGTTGATAAGACAAAGGATCGATAAGATAAAGGGTTGAAGGTGTAGTCGTGATAAGAAAAAGATAATTATTTACCGTCAAGTAGCTTTTATTTTCAATTACTTGAGGAAAGATTACACATTAGTTATTTTCACATTATATAGAATTTATAAAGTTAATCCTATATTTAGTGATTTAAAAAGATAGATATGTTAACTACGCATATATACAACACAAAACTGAAAGTTATTCTAAAATGATGATAACAAAAGTAAAATTATCGATGAATAAAAATAAAATATATAGTTTTTAGATTATATAATATACTAGATGGGTGACCCGGGCTTCGCCCCGGGATTGACCCGTGTGCATATCTACCCGAGTGATATATATTTAGATAAGATTTTTTTTTATAATTGTTTGTTATTGGCATTATCTATTTGTTTGCATCAGCATAATTTAATATAATCTTTGATAGAGGGCGCTGTTCGTGAGCTAAGTAGAATAATTTGAATATATAGTTTTAATAATTGATTTATATATATATTTTTAAAATAGCCTATCGTCTTCCCCGTATTTTTTTACCTATGTATGGAAATTTTGGTTTGAATTAGTGAACTACTGCGAATTTGTATACCGGACATACAAACATACATACAAACATTCATTTTTATATATATATATATAGATATACAGTTAAACCTGTCTATAACGCCCTCCTCTTGGGACTCACCAAAATAGGGTGCTATATAGAGGTGGTGCTATAGACAGGTCACTTTTAATGTAAAATGTTTACATTTTAATGTTTAAAATCGAGCGCTATAGAGATGAAGTTGCTATTTAGAGGGGGCGCTATAGACAGTTTTAACTCTATATTATAGGTACCAAATATGGCACCTCTCCCTTTAAAAGTTCTTTAGAACAATGTATTATAAACACAAGGTAATAAAACCAAATCCAAACAACGCACACACTATTTATTTATATAGATTTGGTGTGAGCAATAGTGTTACCCAGAAATTATTTGAAAAAGTAAAAATCAGGTAAAAAGTTTCTTTTTGTTTAAATTTGCAAGCTTTCGAGCAAATATACTGTTCTTCAATGGGCTGATATTCTATGTACAATCTCTAAATAATATTTATACAGAATAATTGTAAACTTTTGTTATTGGTATGTACGGGCGTGCATCAGACTGTTACCAGCTATAGTAATAGATATTATACTGGGATTAAATATATATATGTTCCAATAATTATTAATATTTAGATTTTTGTCAGGGATATTGTTATATTGGGTTGGGAGGTCAATTTTTCTATTGATGCTATTCATTTTTTATGATACCAGTGCTTCCAGGAATAATCATTGTTGCTTGCTTTTTATGTCATGATAATGGGCTATTGCTTGTTTGAGATTAAATGTGTGTCCAGTGGACCAGATTTGGTCTTATTACCTTGTGTTTATAATCCAAATTGTGCCTTATCAAAAACCAACCTGTATATCATGAATTCAGGGTATGATCCTTATCTGGTTGAATTTGCCAAAAGGTTGTTCAAATTAGTGAAGTGGCAGGGATGATTTTCAAGCCAGAATACAACATAAAGTTGCAGAAGTTGTAGCCCTGCCACTTCTCCAGCTTAAATACTTTTTTGGGGGGTCGGTGGAAGGATGGTCTAAATCATTGGTTTTCGACCGCTACGATCCGGGTTCGATTCCCACATTGGGCACTTTTTTCTGATTAAAAAAATAAATAAAATGCTCCGATCGCCCCCGATTCTTGCAAAAGTCCAACCCCACCAGTGAGTGCAAGTAACCAAATGGGGCTCTGGCACATTTGTAAGTGCAAAGTCGAACAGCTTTTCACATGTGTAGACATGTGGTGTACTTACAGTAAAAGCAGTCGCCTACTTCTACCCACCATGATTATCATGGCCTGTACCACGTGTACTAGGGATAAGCAAAAAAAAAAAAATACTTTTTTGACAAATTTGACTGCTTCCATAACTTCTCTTGTAGAATGTTTTGAAATCAAGACCCTATAAGGGCCAAAGCCCACAACCAAAGTATACAGGTTGTTTTTCTTCTGAATTTGTCAAAACTGGTATTGTGGCTCATTCTTAAGGTACAATTTGAAGTATTCTATATACAGTTATCATCGTCATGCGTTCTTAATTCTGTCACCGTTTGCTTTTGGTTCAGTGGTAGAATGCTCGCCTGCCACGCGGGCGCACCGGGTTCGATTCCCGGCCGATGCATTTTTTTTTTTTTTACGATTTTTAAAACTCATTTATATATTATACAAGAATGACATCCACGGCGCCAATTTATAATTGTAACGAATAGTATTTGAATAAAAGCATTTAATCAGGTAAACCCCGGGCGTTGCCCGGGTCATTCGGCTAGTAGATTATAAACACAAGGTAATAAGACACCAAATCTAAATAAATAAATAGTGTGTAACGTTTCGGTAACAGCGTTATTACCATCTTCAGACAAAAGTACTGAAGTACTTTTACATTCAGTACTTTTGTTTGAAGATGATAACAACGCTGTTACCGAAACGTCACACACTATTTATTTATCTTGATTTGGTCTTATTACTTTGTGTTCTTTATCATCTTTAAGTTTTTTAGTGGGATGATAAACATAATGGAGTGATCTAATGATTAATTAAAGGGAGAACTGGTCCTCCCACAACTATTTATTATATATATCTAGTGTGTGTTTATATAGAATTAATTCTGTTAATTGCATTACATTTCTTTTGAATTTTTGTCTGATGATGGTAACAACGCACTTATTGAAACGTCACATACTATTTATCTATTTAGATTTGGTCTTATTACCTTGTGTTTATAATCTACTAGCCGAATGACCCGGGCAACGCCCGTGTTTTAATTTAGACACGTGGACCTGTTGGATCATTAACGCCCGTGTTTTACCCGATTGAATGTTTTTATTCAAACTATTTGTTACAATTATAAATTGGCGCCTTAAATAAATGCATATATTGGTTAATAACTATAGCCTATGTGCTTTATCTGTCTATGTTCTGTTGGCTTCCGTAGGCGTCTCTTACTGGGAAAAAGAAAGAGAGGATTCCATTTAGTTATTAACTAATATATGCATTTATTTAAGGAGCGACCCGCTCCAAAACAATAGTTACAAAAACCAAAAAGCGAGTGGGGGGGGCAAAGTCAAAAACAAAGTGTCTCGCGCAGTGGCGGCGCCATCGTAGCGAACCAATAGGAGTGCGCCATTCCAAAAAAAAAAAGCAAACGCTGACAGAGATGAAGTACGCATGACGCTCGTAACTGTATATAGAATAATCCAAATTGTGTGCCTTTATATTCACTCAGGAAGAATCTGGCCGAAGCTGTGTCAATTGGTTGCTGACATATACAATAGAACCTCCATGACAGGACACTCTCGCTAGAGAACACCTCTCTACAAAGGACAGTTTTCATTCACAAAATTACCATTTTTACTATTTTGTAACTCTCCTGTAAGAGGGCAACTCTCCCTAAAGGACATTTTGGCTATACAATTAAGGTGTTGTCCTTTACAGGGAGGTAGTTTTACTGTATAAATTTCTAGGGGGGGATTATTGTTGAATTGAATGTTGGTGGGTGTCCAGGTGTGCCTTTATCAACACTCCCAAGTACAGCCAGGTCTCCAAGCTGAATGGCAAGATTGTCAAACAAGATTGGATCCTGGAGTGTTACCAGCAGAAGAAGCTGCTACCATGGACAGAGTAGGTGATGACTTCTGCCAAGTTGATAGAATGTTGTTTTAAACTATAGGAACATGTTGCCTATGGACAATATTCCAGAATGGTTGCAAGGTTTTCCCACTATGTACTGTCAACCTACAATCCCAAAACACATTATTGACTGTATTGACTCATCCATTGATGAGTTCTACTCTTCCCTGGCAGACACCATCAACAAGCATAACAAACTTGATACCTTAATATGATTGGGTGGAGATAAGAAAGAAGACGAAGGAAGAGAAACATGTTGCTATAGGCTGCCAATACAGTAGAACATACTCCATGAGAGGACATTCATGTTAGAGGACATCTCTCTACAAAGGACAGTTTTAATTTTCAAAATTATCATTTTTACTATTTTGTAACTCCTTCAGTAAGAAGACACCTCTCTCTAAAGGACACTTTGGCTCTGCAATTAGGTGTCCTTCACAGGGAGGTAGTTCTACTGTACTTCTACCAAGAATTCCTCTTCTGTACCTGATATAACACATCCCATACAATATTAGAGCAGTATGGTAGGTTATAAAGAAGAAATCTATGGCCAAAGTATTAGTTGAGTACACCCATTATTTCACAGCCTCTGGTAGTGAGATAACCATGACTTTAATAAGGCACAATTTGGATTATAGATTACAAACACAAGGTAATAAGACCAATTCCAAATAAATAAATAGTGTGTGATGTTTTGGTAACAGCGTTGTTACCATCTTCACTACTTCAGTACTTTTGTCTGAAGATGGTAACAACGCTGTTACCGAAACGTCACACACTATTTATTTATTTGGATTTGGTCTCATTACCTTGTGTTTATAACCATGACTTTAAATGAAGAGTTCAGTTTGAGATTTTGTTTGAACTTTCTGCCTAATGTGACATCCCACTCCATCATCTACACAATAGACTGATGGCACTTGATCTGGAAAGTTGTTTTCTTTAAGGTCTAATATACACACAGCAGGTACCACTGCTCCATCTACTCTTTGGTGCTCACAAGTCTGTTGGTCTCTTTCTCTATTGTTCTCATTACTGCATTGGATCTAGGCCTGAATCCTACACTCTGGGTATTTTTTTTTCTAAAATAAAATTGCTTCAATAGCCTCTGTTTCTTGCAAAAGTCCCCACCAGAGAATGCAAATAGCCAAACAGGGCATCAAGGATTAGTTGATATTGTCACAGATTTCCGTGTAAATAAGTATCAGGAATCACGCGAACGGTAGTTTTCTATTGAAAATTTATTCTCCCTACATGTCAAAACAAGCTTCTTTTATATCGACAATTTTGGATACAATTTACATAATGGTTATTATAGGATAATTTACATGATGAATTGAAAATATATATGCAAATATTATACAGTGACAATATTTATTCCAGCGGATAGCTCAGGCAAACTTTCAGTTGCATGACTAGGAGTTGTCTTAATTTATCTACTTATTCCGATTCCAATTTGCTTATCCCTAGTACACGTGGTACAGGCCATGATTATCATGGTGGGTAGAGGTAGGCGACTGCTTTTACTGTAAGTGCACCACAGTGGATATTGCTGCTGCTGTGATGGAGATGCATGGAGACATCTGAGACTCTTCTTTGGGCACGACAACAACAACAATCACATGTCTACACATGTGAAAAGCAGTTCGACTTTTGCACTTACAAATGTGCCAGAGCATTTTGGTTACTTGCACTCGCTGGTGGGGTTAAACTTTTGCAAGAATTGGGGCCCATTGGAGCATTTTTTTTTTATCGGAAAAAAGTGCCCAATGCGGAATTCAATGGTCATAGCGGTCGAAAACCAACGGTTTAGACCACCCTTCCACTAACCCCCAATATATTGTTGTGGTTTAGTGTGGTTATGATGTGTGTACAGTTACAAGTTGGGCAGCCGGGCCTCCTCTCCAAGCTCAGACAACAAACCTTCAAAGAGTGAGTGGACTCTCTTCACAGATATTTTCATACTTTGTGTGGTGTCACATATACTAAAAATAACAATTTTATCAACTTTAATCCATTTAAAAAGAGAACAGTTCCATATCCCAATTTTATAGTCACTCAATTTGTCACATCACACAGCAAATTTCAGAAATACTTACATAAAATAGGTCTATCAGAAACACCAAATTGTTCCTGCGGAGAAACTGAACAAACTGCTCTTCACCTTATCTACGACTGTCCGAACTTTACAGAAGTGAGACATCGTTTGTTCCCTGATCTAAATGATTTAACTCTCTTATATCTTCCACTTTGTCTATATACATTTTATGAACTCTGTCAATTAATACATGTAAATTTGTTAATATTTAATTCTAAGTTCTAATTTGTTTTTTGATAAGGCACAATCTGGATTATAGATTATAAACACAAGGTAATAAGACCAAATCCAAATAAATAAATAGTGTGTGACGTTTAGGTAACAGCGTTGTTACCATCTTCAGACAAAAGTACTGAAGTCTGAAGATGGTAACAACGCTGTTACCGAAACGTCACATACTATTTATTTATTTGGATTTGGTCTTATTACAATGTGTTTATAATCTATAATCCAAATTGTGCCTTATTAAAATAAATTTAAAAAAATTAAAGGAGAGATATAAAAACACACCCATTGTATACTCCAAGGGTTGTCAGAACCCTAGATCCAGACACTGTAGCAGTAACAGGAGCTGTGTCCAGGACAAGCTGCCACTAAGGCCAACCTGAAGGACCTCTCAGATGAGGAGGATGAAGAGAACATAGACGATGAAGATGCAGACCCTGCCTATGAAGCCAACACTGAGGTGGAGGATGACTCCGAGGAGGAAGTAGTTGCCGGAGGGGACAATGATGATGATAAGACAGAAGATGATGATGTGGACACAGAAGAGGAAATACAAAGGTTGGTCTTCCCCTGTAATCTATTAGATTAAAAATCTTGAGTTGACTCGGTTGATGGGCCTCAGCAATTGTCCCCCTCCAGGGATACGGAGGAGCTGTGTCTGTACTCATGTTAGAGTCGGCAGCAAAGGCTTCCATGTTAGGAACAGCCTCAAATTACAGGCAAAGTCAGACTTTCACCAAAGTGTGTCTAGATCATGGTGCCATGATCAACGAAAGCTGCACCCCTATATCCCATTCCATGAGATCATGAACTCATGGAATTTGTGTCATCTTTACGCAAGGGGATAAGAAACAACAACAACATTAGATATGTAAACTCACTTACTACCTTTTATAGAAGTAAGGATGCAGTAGAACTACCTCCCTGTAAAGGACACCTAATTACAGAGCCAACATGTCCTCAGGGAGAGGTGTCCTCTTACTGGAGAGTTGCTAAATAGTAAAAATGATAATTTTGCAAATGAAAACTGTCCTTTGTGGAGAGGTGTCCACTAGCGGGGTGTCCGTTAAAGGGAGGTTCTACTGTATATGAATTTTTAATCTCTTCACAACCAGGTATAGACACTCTTTTTACACATGAAGATAATCTTTCCACAAAATTACCATAAAGAAAGTAAAACCTTGATAAAGTGAACACCAATGGGAAAGACCCTTTGGTCCACTCGAGCCATGTCTCTTTAAAGTTTTCAAAATATTATTCGATTAGTAATTAAAGAATATGTATTTAGCTCTCTATCTAGAAGGGATCAAGAAAGCTACTGGAAGGTCACTAAATGAGTCTTCTTCTTTCTTATCTCCACTCAATCATATGGTAACTTGATGGTGTCTGTTTGACAACCATCATGACTGGGTGAAGTAGAATGCCTTTGTCATTAAGACTGGTGGCCGGTGGCCCCTCCGGAACTTGATGTGACCCATCAACTCGGGGAGGAATGTTAGAGCTTATTTTTTTTATTTTTGATATTACTCTGTGTAAATGGTTATATTATATTTGACCAGGAGTGCCTGGTCACGTGTGTATATTCTATTGTATATATATAGTGTGGTTGGAAATAAAAGGCGTGTGAATAGTATTGGTGCCTTTATTCTCTCTTTGGCAGAGGCGTTGGAAACACCATTGGGGTGTCATTGGGGAAGCTCCAAAAGAAATGGCCGCCTCTGACATGAGGAACAGATGCCATGTACAGCCACTCCTAACATGGAGTACAAACGCTGCTCATCTTGTATCCCTGGATTAGGAGCCCTTACAGGGTACTATCAGCCGTGGCAAACTGAGCCCAGGTTTTAGTGAGCTTGTAACTGCTCCCCCTCCTCCTTTTTCATCCGGACTTGGGACCGGCAAAGGCGGAGTTACTAGATGAGAGTGATGGTCACTGACAAATCAAATTGTAGAATGTTTGTCCATATACTCACCAAAATTTGTCTTGATGGATGCCAACAACAACAATTAAAGGACAGTCAAATAATTGATAAAGCACAATTTGGATTATAGATTATAAACACAAGGTAATAAGACCAAATCCAAATAAATAAATAGTGTGTGATGTTTCGGTAACAGCATTGTTACCATCTTCACATATATATAATAGTTTTGAAAATAGAGCAATCCATATTTAATTCATTAGATAATACCATTCAGTACTTTTGTCTGAAGATGGTAACAACGATGTTACCGAAACTTCACACACTATTTGTTTATTTGGATTTGGTCTTATTACCTTGTATTGACAGTCAAATAAAAAAAGGTGACCTCTTTTTTTTTTTTTCATTCTCTGAATATTCCATACATTTGTGCTGTAACATGAAGGATATGGGAAGTACAGGCTGTAAATAGCCAACCTAAATTTCACACATCCAGAGGGGAAGCAGAAAATCAAAACTTTATATTCAGCCCAGTAATTGCTGTTAAAACCTTAAATGTAATCCACTTGATGGCTTCATATTTTAAGACTTTTCTTCCTTTTAAAAAATTATTTAGAATTGTTTAGTGTTTGTATTAAGGAAAAAAAAAAAAACTTTTTTAACCTAGTAAAAAAAAAAGGAATTGGGAAAAGTTAGATATAGTTAAGGAAGAAATTAAAAGAGCTAATTGGGGAATTTTTATCCCTATAGTCACCAATTTAAATTCTGTAAACTCTTTTGACTAGATGTCAATAAACTATTGTCAATTGTCAATTGTTCTATAGTCACCAATTTAAACTCTCTCTTGACCGTTGACTAGATGTCAATTAACTGTTTTTAATTGTCAATTGTCCTATAGTCACCAATTTAAACTCTCTCTTGACCGTTGACTAGATGTCAATTAACTGTTTTTAATTGTCAATTGTCTTCTAGTCCCCAAAATTCAAACTCGAGTTTATGGACACTAACAAAAAAAGTGAAGGAGGGTGGCTGTTTGTCCAGGTTCATGTCCAATAAGAAAGACAACAAGAATAAAGTGTTGAAGAAGAAGGTGAAGAAAGAGAAGGAAGAAGAAGAGGAAGAAGAAGCTGTTCCACCAACCAAGCCCGACACTTCCTCGCTGCCACTGCCCAAGCTGCCGGATTTCTTCAAGAAGAAGAAGTTTTACCTCTACGGAGAGTTTCCCTCAGCCAGGAGGAGGGCCTTGCTGCGCTACATTGTTGGCTACGGAGGGTGAGTTCTCTGTGATCTACTGAATACTCAGCTATCTACACTCATGGACAACATTTAGGTAGCATGTATTATCGGGATTCAGACAATAACTCTGAAAGATATTACAGTGACCTTTATTGAAGACACACAAGATAACCAAGTGTGTATACACTCATGGACAACACTTAAGGAAGTTGTACCTTTTACCATGTATATCGGGACTGAGACAATAACTCTGAAAGATATTACAGTGACCTTTATTGAAGACACATGAGATAACCAAGTGTGTATACACTCATGGACAACACTTAAGGAAGTTGTACCTTTTAGTATGTATATCGGGATTCAGACAATAACTCTGAAAGATATTACAGTGACCTTTATTGAAGACACACAAGATAACCAAGTGTGTATACCCTCATGGACAAAACTTAAGGAAGTTGTACCTTTTAGCATGTATATCGGGATTCAGACAATAACTCTGAAAGATATTACAGTGACCTTTATTGAAGACACACAAGACAACCAAGTGTGTATACCCTCATGGACAAAACTTAAGGAAGTTGTACCTTTTAGCATGTATATCGGGATTCAGACAATAACTCTGAAAGATATTACAGTGACCTTTATTGAAGACACACGAGATAACCAAGTGTGTATACCCTCATGGACAAAACTTAAGGAAGTTGTACCTTTTAGCATGTATATCGGGATTCAGACAATAACTCTGAAAGATATTACAGTGACCTTTATTGAAGACACACAAGATAACCAAGTGTGTATACCCTCATGGACAAAACTTAAGGAAGTTGTACCTTTTAGCATGTATATCGGGATTCAGACAATAACTCTGAAAGATATTACAGTGACCTTTATTGAAGACACACGAGATAACCAAGTGTGTATACCCTCATGGACAAAACTTAAGGAAGTTGTACCTTTTAGCATGTATATCGGGATTCAGACAATAACTCTGAAAGATATTACAGTGACCTTTATTGAAGACACACGAGATAACCAAGTGTGTATACCCTCATGGACAAAACTTAAGGAAGTTGTACCTTTTAGCATGTATATCAGGATTCAGACAATAACTCTGAAAGATATTACAGTGACCTTTATTGAAGACACACGAGATAACCAAGTGTGTATACCCTCATGGACAAAACTTAAGGAAGTTGTACCTTTTAGCATGTATATCGGGATTCAGACAATAACTCTGAAAGATATTACAGTGACCTTTATTGAAGACACACGAGATAACCAAGTGTGTATACCCTCATGGACAAAACTTAAGGAAGTTGTACCTTTTAGCATGTATATCAGGATTCAGACAATAACTCTGAAAGATATTACAGTGACCTTTATTGAAGACACACGAGATAACCAAGTGTGTATACCCTCATGGACAATACTTAAGGAAGTTGTACCTTTTAGCATGTATATCAGGATTCAGACAATAACTCTGAAAGATATTACAGTGACCTCTATTGAAGACACGAGATAACCAAATGTGAACAAATTTGGTCTTTAAAAAAATACAGTAACACCACTTTATTCCTAAATGTATATATAAACACTCATGGAGAAAATTTATGGAAGTTGTACCTTTTAGCATGTATATATTTTTTATTATTATATTTTATTAGATATATATATATATTAATTAAAGGGCATATTTTGGATCTAATATAAAACAAACATTTTATTTAATATAAAAATGCCAATATTTCAATAGGCTATACGCCTAACTTCATCAGGGCGTTTCTTGTTTTTAAACTGCTTTGGATGATCACGCGATGCCTTCACGCGACGATATATAAAATATTTACAACTCTGGGGCTAAAATTTAAATATATACACACAAATATCAATAATAATAGACTATATACATGATTCATAATAAGTATAAGAAAATAATTTTAAATCGATTTGAACTGTAAATATAACGGAGGGATGTCAATTTTTCTATTAATACTGTTGGTATCTTTCATTGAGGTCCAACTTTCTAAAAATAGTCTTGAGTGTTTATCCTGAATGTTGTTGTATATAATATTTGTATTTTCAAAATTTGGTATATGGTCCTTTTTGAGTGCGTGATCTACTAGAAGTGATAATGGGCTATGATTTTTAAAACCTGTTTTGTGTTGATTTACTCTTTCTTCAAGAGTTTTACCTGTTTCTCCTATGTAGGTTGCTGGGCATGATTTGCATGGAATTCGATATACTATATTTGATTTAAATTCATGATTGCTATTATGTTTAGTGTTGGGATGGCGTAGAATTTCTTTCAGATTTGCTGTGGTTTTGTATCGGGTTTTGATATTGTAATTTTTAAGTATTCTTGTTATTCTTTCAATGCCATAATTGTATGGCAGTGCACAGTATTTATTCGATTCTTCACTATTGTTTGTGGGATTGTTGGTGGGCTTATATATATGTTTCTTGATGAAACTTGGAGGATATTCAATTTTTTTTCATCTCATTGTAAAATATGTTTTGTTCAGATTTAATATTTTTAATATTTGAGGAGCAGTGGGTGGAAATTCTTTTAGAAAGTGTTTTTATAACGGATATTTTATGATTAATGGGGCCAAATGAATTAAAATTGAGATATTTGCCTGTATGCGTTGGTTTTCTATATATACTGGTTTCTATTTTGCTATTTATTCTGGTAAGCTTGATGTCTAAGAATGCTAAAGAGCTGTTATTTTCTATTTCGTATGTAAAAGTTAAAAATGGCTTTAAACTGTTGAGGAAGGTTAGAATATTGTCGAGGTTGCTATTTTCACTGATGCAAATGATATCATCAATATATCGTTTCCAGGCTATTATTTTGAGATGTTTGGTTGCGATGATAATATTATCAATATGATTCATATAAATATTGGCGAGGGCAGAAGAAATTGGATTGCCCATTGGAAGGCCTTTAATCTGTTTATAATACTGGTTTTTGTAACTGAAATAACTGAAGGATAAACATTATTATTGATATTTGTGTGTATATATTTAAATTTTAGCCCCAGAGTTGTAAATATTTTATATATCGTCGCGTGAAGGCATCGCGTGATCATCCGAAGCAGTTTAAAAACAAGAAACGCCCTGATGAAGTTAGGCGTATAGCCTATTGAAATATTGGCATTTTATATTAAATAAAATGTTTGTTTTATTTTAGATCCAAAATATGCCCTTTAATTAATAATTTCATATGGATTGCTCAATATTCAAGATATATATATATATATTATTAATATTTTTTAGAATAACATTTAAATTTACATAAATGGGAAATCTGCCGTTATATAAGCAAATAAGGAATGGTTTATGCTTTAAAATATGACAAACTTCCTAAAGTTCTGTCTATGAGTGTATACCAATTTTTGACTAGAAGCTGTGAAAGCTGGGGAAACGCACATTAAAAGAAACTCAGGGGGTCGGTGGAAGGCTGGTTAAACCGTTTGGTTTTCGACCACTACGACCTGGGTTCGATTCCCGCATTGGACACTTTTTTTCTGTTTAAAAAAAAATGTTCCAATGGCCCCCGATTCATGCAAAAGTCCTACCCCACCAGTGAGTGCAAGTAACCAAACAGGGCTCTGGCACATTTGTAAGTGCAAAGTCGAACTGCTTTTCACATGTGTAGACATGTGGCGCGCTTACAGTAAAAGTAGTCGCTAACTACCCACCATGATTATCATGGCCTGTACCACGTGTACTAAGGATAAGCAAAAAAAAAAAAAGAAACTCAACGTTCTTCACCTAACTTATAATTTAATACAATCAATGAAGCAGCCAAGGCTATGTTCTTGTATAGTTTTTTTTTCAAAGAAACTTTTTACAAGAAATTTAGCCCTGAATGCTTTATTCTTCTTCTTCTTTCTTATCTCCACTCAATCACACAAAGGTATCAAGCTTGTAAAGCTTGAGATTTTTGATGGTGTCTGCCGGGGAAGAGTAGAGCTCATCAATGGATGAGTCAATACAGTCAATAATATGTCTTGGGGTTGCAGGCTGAGAAGAATGCTTTATTGATTTTATTAAATTAAATCAGGTGAATAACTCCTTGGCAGAGCTGACTGCTATAGGGCGCGTCCCCAGGTGGCGGATAGGGGAACGACCTTCAGATATGAAGGCCAGCTGCGAAACAAGCAGAATAACTCTGACGAATAAGCAGTCGCGGACCAACAGCAGCATTGTTAGAAGAGGAGTAGACCTCTTTAAAAATCCTGACTTCAACTGACCCAGTTGATAGACCTCAGCAAGGGTCCCACTTAAGGGATACCGGAGGAGCTGCGTCTGTACTCATGTTAGAGTCGGCAGCAAAGGCGTCTGCTTCCATGTTAGGAACGGCTTCAAACTACAGGCAAAGTCAGACTTTCACCAAAGTGTGCCTGGATCATGGTGCCATGATCAACGAAAGCTGCACCCCTACACCCCATTCCATGAGATCAGATGTTGATTTGCATGCTGCATCGCCCGTCGCGCAGAAAACAGCTTGAGGAGCATGAACTCATGGAATTAGTGTAATCTTTACACAAGGGGATAAGAAACAACAGGTGAATAACGTTTAGTTTATTTTAATGTGGGTCAGCTTTCACAGCTTCTAATCAATAAATGGTATACACTCATAGACAGAACTTGAGAAAGTTTCATAGTTTATGTATAAATTACTTCTTATTTGCTTATATAAAGACGGAATTTCCATATATGTACATTTGAATGTTTTCCTTAGAAAATAAGTGGCACTTGTAGTCACCAAGGAGAGTGTTGTGTGACAGAGAGATAGAAGAGTACATGAGTGCTGAGGTGAAGTATGTCATCAGCCAGCAGAAGTGGGACAGCAACTTTGAAGACGTGAGTACCTTCTTTGACATCCCAACCTCTAACATTGTTTAACTTACTTATTGAAATTAAAGATACTTCGGTCAGTAAATCTTTTTATTACCTCGATGTTTCGACAAAAATCTTTTGCCTTCGTCAGGAGCAAACGATTTTTGTTGAAACATCGAGGTAATAAAAAGATTTACTGGCCGAAGTATCTTTATTTTCAAGAAATATGAATTCCGGCCAAGCAAGCCTCTATCTTTACTGTTTAACTTACTTTACTAGAATAACATCGATGGGGGTCGGCAGAAGGGTGGTCTAAACTGTTGGTTTTCGACCGCTACGACCCGGGATCAAATCCCACATTGGGCACTTTTTCTAATTTAAAAAATAATGCTCCGATGAGCCCAATTCTTGCAAAAAGTCCAACTCCACCAGAGAGTGCAATTAACCAAACAGGGCTCTGGTACATTTGTAAGTGTCAATGTCGAATTGCCTTTCACATGTGTAGACATGTGGTGCACTTACAGTAAAAGTAGTGATCAACTTCTACCCACCATGATTATCATGGCCTGTACCACGTGTACTAGGGATAATAATAATAATAATTAAAAAAAGAATAACATCACTTGATGCCAAGATTTGTTATTACCACATGTTGTGTTGTTATAACCATGATCAAAATAATTGAAATTCGCAACTTGTTAAAACCTTCTTGTTTCTTTTATCTCCTTGTGTAATCTTTACACAAATTCCATGAGTCCATACTTCTCAAGCTGCTTGATGATAAGCAATGACCTCTCCCAAAGTTCCTGTTTAGTACATCTAATGTAAGCCAAAATTGTCTCCTGGAGCTGCAGGTGCCAAGCTACATTTTGGGCAAGTGGGGGTAGATTTAGATTGTTATAACAGCCTCCTTTATACAGTAAAACTACCTCTATGTAAAGGACAACACATAGTTGCAGAGCCAAAGTGTCCTTTAGGGAGGGGTATCCTCTTACCGGAGAGTTGCCAAATACAGTAAAACCCCGCTAAAGCAAACTTGGGATATAGTGAACCTTTCCTTATAATGAACCTGAAATTATCCCCATTTTTATTTTATACAATGAACTATGGCTATAACGAACCATGGCTATAGTGAACCACAGGTTCAGTCTATAGAGGTTCACTATAAAGGGGTTTTACTGTAGTAAAAATGATAATTTTGGTGATGAAAACTGTTCTTTGTAGAGAGATGTCTTCTAGCTGGATTCTTCTTTCATGGAGGTTCTACTGTAACAGAACTGGGTTAAGGCATCATAATTCTAGGTTGTTGTTTCTTATCCTCTTGTGTAAAGATTACATGAATTCCATGAGATAATTCTAAGTTCCCACGTGATGTTGTTTTAACCAGGTATCCGCCACACATCTAGTCTTCTTCTTATCTCCACACTGGGTGAAGTAGAATGGGTCTGCCTTTGTCATTAAGACTGGGAGCACTACTCAGTGGCAGGCCGACTTAGCTCCAAAATAAATGGCCGCCTCTAACATGAGGAACGGAAGCCATGTGCAGCCGCTCCTAACATGGAGTACAAACGCTGCTCATCCTGTATCCCTGGATCAGGAGCCCTTACAGGGTACTATGAGCCGGGCCAGCTGAGCCCAGGTTTTTTAGTGAGCTTGTTACTGCTCCCCCTCCTTCTTTTTCATCCGGGCTTGGGACCGGCAAAGGCGGAGTTACACATCAAGTGAAATCTCATACATGGCAACATTGGATGGATGTACAGAGTTGGTAACATCTGTGTGTGTTCCAGGCTCTGCTGGAGAACGACAACCTGGTGTTTGTCAAACCAGACTGGATCCTCAAGTGTGCGGACCTGGAGAAATTGGTGCCCTACCAACCTCATGTCATTGTTCCGGACACATAGCACATTGTACAGTAGTTCCACCGGTGTTTCCTCTCATGTACCTTCTCCATTCTCTCATTTTTCTTTCTTTACAAAAAACTATTGAAACATTCTATATAGTCACCATTTTTTTTCTTCTCTTAATAATTTTAAAATGACAAAAGTTTTAAAATGTTTGATCTTGTTCCAATTAGGTACTCAGAAGAATTTTTAACGTTCTGGCTGTTTCAGTTGGAAGAATTTAAATGTTCTCTCTGTTTCATAGCTCTTTCGATTTCTTCAATCTGACACCAATAGGACTGCTGTTATATATATTCCATTGTGTGATAAGAAATTCAAATATGACAAGTTAATTCATTGATAAGGCACAATTTGGATTATAGATTATAAACACAAGGTAATAAGACCAAATCCAAATAAATAATTAGTTTGTGATGTTTTTGTAACAACGCTGTTACCGAAACGTCGCACACTATTTATTTGGTCTTATTACCTTGTGTTTAAGTTAATTCATTGTTACTCTGTCCTGATGTATCCACAGTTATATAAATAACTCTCATCTTCTTCCTTGTTGCTGTTATGTATAGAGGTTTGTACATTGCTCACTGTGGAACTCCATGAGAGGGGGTTCACCTCATAGATCACCAACTATGTAAAATGGATATTGGAATTTTAAAGATGGATCCCTATTCTTCCTTCAAAAATTATTTGTTTATAATCAGCAACTCAAGTTTTAAAAAAATTGTTACAATATGTAGTCTTCTTCTTTCTTATCTTTCATATGTAGTAAAGATTAGAAATACAAGGTAAACACAAGGTAATAAGACTAAATCCAAATAAAAAATAGTATATAACTTTTCGGTAACAACGTTTTTACCATCTTCAGACAAAAGTATTGAATGATAAGGCACAATTTGGATTATAGATTATAAACATAAGGTAATAAGACCAAATAAATGAATAGTGTGTGACGTTTCAGTACTTTTACATTCAGTACTTTTGTCTGAAGATGGTAACAATGCTGTTACTAAAACGTCACACACTATTTATTTATTTGGATTTGGTCTTACCCTGTGTTTATAATCTATAATCCAAATTGTGCCTATCAAATACAAGGTAATAAGACTAAATTAATAGCTAGAAATGTGACATATTGGTAACAACACCTACCAAACACAAGGTAATAAGACCAAATAAATAAATAGTGTGTGACGTTTCGGTAACAGCGTTGTTACCATCTTCAGACAAAAGTACTGAAACGTACTGTTACCGAAACGTCACACACAATTTATTTATTTGGATTTGGTCTTATTACCTTGTGTTTATAATCTATAATCCAAATTGTGCCTTATCAACACCTACCAAAATATGAAAAAAATAGCAAAAATGTAAAATTGTACTGGGATAATGTAGATAAATTAAGAAAAAAGTATCTCAGTTCAGTTAACTTTCAGTTGCATGATAAGGAGATGCCTTTTTCTTAACTTACCAAACTGTCACACACAACTTACTAATTTGGTCTTATTACAAATGATAAGGTACAATTTTGGTTATAAACACAAAGTTTTTTTTTTTTCTTATTCTTTTATTAGTCTAAATTCGATAAGATCTTGGAGGTCGTGCTCATAAAGAAGTTCAAAAACTCTTCTTGGTTCTCTGTACAATGATTCTTTGTCCTTTCCAATACAATTTAGTATATGTTGGGGAGTGGCCTCTTTGGTTTTGCAATTAGTGCACATGGCTCCCTCTTTATAGACTAGAGGACGCAGGTGACCAGATTTCCATCTGGCCAACTTCCTTCTGTATAAACACAAAGTAATAAGACCAAAGCCATATAAATAAATAGTATGTGATGTTTTGGTAACAGCGTTGTTACCATCATCAGACAAAATGCTGTTACCATCACACACTATTTATTCAGATCTTTTGTTTGGTCTTATTACCTTTGTGATTTTGAAGCTTTTAAGAAAGAGATTTCCAAAAAATTTTAAGAATCATTACATCATTTTAAAAATTAAAAACAATATTAATTTGAGAATCATTAATACATTAAATATTACTTGATATATACTAATAGCTTATATTTCCCCATACATACATACAGGAAATTGATAAGGTACAATTTAGATTATAAACACTAGGTACCTTGTGTATACATACAGGTAATTTATGAAAAAGGAATCTCCTTATCGTGCAACTGAAAGTTGCTGATGGCTTGCGCCATCTATCGGAATAAATATCAACTATTCTTGTTGATTTTTAATTATTCCAGAATTGGCCAAAGTCAACGAGAATAGTTGATATTTATTCCGATAGATGGCGCAAGCCATCAGCAACTTTCAGTTAAACGATAAGTAGATGCCTTTTTCATAATTTATGAACCTTATCCCAGTACTATTTTATCATACAGGTAATTGTTGTGTAATCTATTTCAGCAAAATCTTCCTTGTGATCTTCCTTTACCTCTTTTTTGGCTCAATCCTTTTTAATTAGAAAAGTAATTATATATTGCTGTAAATTTGTTAAATCATCCATCATATATATGAATAAATATATTTTAAAAGTATATATTTCAGTCTTTTTTACATATATACCTTTTATATTCCCTAATTGATGTGCTAATTATCTCAACTCGAGCTACCAAGTCCTGATTGAAAACAACAAAGGAGGTTCGCTCAAGAACAGCTTCAGATTGCCAGAAATGGCAAAATTATACAGCTGGCTTCGGTAACTTTACTTTATACACACCCATCCACAAAACTTAAACAGGCAAAGTCAGAATTTCACCAAAGTGTGCCTGGATCAACGAAAGCTACACCCTATTCCATGAGATCACACAGCTCGTGGAGCATGAACTCATGGAATTTGTGTAATCTTTACACAAGGGGATAAGAAACAACAACAACACTAAATCAAAATAAAGGCTCTTTCATCTATATTGCTTCGGCTGAAAAACTCTTCACAACTTGGTAGTACACAACATGTCTCTAATAAGAGATTAATTCCAGGAGACCTGGTTTACCCATGTTTCTAGTGTACATATTCAAAATGGAGAAAAATAATTGTCAATGTAAACACAAGGTAATAAGACCAAATCCAAATTAATAATTAGTGTGTGACGCTTCGGTAACAGCTTTGTTACCATCTTCAGACAAAAGTTTCATTTCTGACCATTCAGTACTTTTGTCTGAACATGGTAACAACGCTGTTACTGCAACGTCACACACTATTTATTTATTTGGTCTTATTACCTTGTGTTTATAATCCAAATTGTGCCTTATCATAATTGTCAATGTGTTTGACATATCAAATCTTATCTCTACAGACCTTACTGGAATGATGATTTGACGAGGCACAATTTGGATTGTAGATTATAAACACAAGGTAATAAGACCAAATAAATAAATAGTGTGTGACGTTTCGGTAACAGCGTTGTTACCATCTTCAGACAAAAGACGGTAAAACGCAAGGTCATACACTATTTATTTGGTCTTATTACCTTGTGTTTATAATCCAAATTGTGCCTTATCATAATTGTCAATGTGTTTGACATATCAAATCTTATCTCTACATACCTTACTGGAATGATAGATATTATTAGATAAGAAGGTTTGAATCATCAGTGGTGAACCCTCTCACTGGTTTCACTAAATCAATCTCCAGACCACTCTACTATTGTATTGGATTGTTTGTCTCTATACCTTCTGTATTTACTATGGAAGTTAGTGGTGTTTAGGGAACCTATGGACATAAGCTTATAGGTCTACTTTTCACCTCTCTCTGTATTGACAAATTAAACAATTTTATTGATTCTTTCAATCAAATTTTACAAAGGAGAAAATATAAAAGGGTAAAAGGGCATATAAAGTGTAGGGGAATATATATATAGTTGTGTACAAATATCTTCAGCAAGGAAGACTTCCCCACCTTGAGAGAGTTCTCCTCCAGACAAGGTCTTCTTGTACACTCCTCAGTTCCACACCGAGGAAGTACCTATAGATGCGTGTCTTGGCAGACGCCAGGATGGCCAGGGCGTCACCGTCTCCCGGACCCAGCCCTGCAGGTCAGGGGGGATGATGGTAAATGCCTCCCGGATGAGAGGCCTGATGTAGCGGCAGGACCAGTACCGGTGAACCAGCAACAGGTCGCCGGACCCACAGGCGATGCAAGACTGTTGTGCCGATGCTGGATGGGGCAGGGCGTGCAAAGCTAGCCTCACTGCCACATCCGCGTTGTGCCCGGAGAAGCCGGAGCGACGACCAGCCGATGTTGATGGGTAGGTTTCACCTGTATAGAAATGTAGTGTACTTACAGTAAAAGCAGTCCCTAACTTCTGTTGTTGTTGGTTTCTTATCCCCTTGTGTAAAGATTACACAAATTCCATGAGTTCATGCTCCTCGAGCTGTTTTATGATGAGCAGCGGCCTCTCCCAAAAGTCCTGTTTAGTACATCTGATTCAAGCCAAAATGTGTTCTGGAGCTGTAGGTGCCAAGCTACATTTTAGGCAAATGAGGTAGATTTTGTTGTTATTTTCTATTTTCAATGGCTTGAGATGGCCTGTTCTAAATCTTGTTAGTGTTGTTTGATGCTGTCTATTTCTGATGTTCAGAGCTCTTCCTGGGTTCACTCCACTGTACCAACTGTGCTTAGGTGGGATCCTCCAGTTCTTGCTTATTTTTGTATTG